>JAGDQP010010316.1:0-56171 GCA_022664845.1 Lepisma saccharinum
AGTAGAACGTGTGCCCTGACGGTAGTTCCAACTGTTCTTCATTCTTCCTCCACACTTCTGATAATCCTATGATGTCCCACTTAATCCTCTTAAGTTCATTCTGCAGTTCTTCTAATTTGTCCTCTCCTGCAAGTGACTTACAGTTGAGGGTCGCAACGTATAGGTCCGTTCGAGTTGCCGTGTTGAATATTTTGACACTCAGCATTACACTTGTTTCGAATTTATAATTTGTTACGGAAGTAAAGATAAATCATTTTAACGTTAAATGAAATCTGAACTAAGTAATTGCATAAGAATTCCAATTTACATTGAATAATTGAACCCTAGCGTAGAGGGTAATTTGCCTTTATTACAGTAATTGAGAAAGGTGATTGTGGTAGTTTAAGAAAATAAATCTTAGAAGTATTGTTCACTAGCTAACGATTACGTAACATAGTTTCTAAAATTAGCAACATGATTATTTCTTTTGCTTGGAATTGCATTTCTCCATGTATTCTCAACTTACAGTCATTGTTATAATATTTTCTGTCAATAGGACTACGCAAATATTTCCTTAAGCATTTCGCAGAGTTTATGAAACAACAAGAGTATAATTGATAGTACATTAAGAGTAGGGAGTATAATATAAACGTATTGGCATAGTTCTCTTAAGAGTAGAGGTTCTGGCTTTCTCCATAGAACTTTTACAAAACGTGACAACTTTATCGTCTTAATTTTGGTTATAATTTTGTAAGTTCTGTTATATTTTCTGTAGATCTTCTCGAAATATGTAAATAACGTGATAGAAAAACTTTGTTTTGTTATTGTGAGGTAATGACAAATTTTATTGTCCCCTGCAGGTGCCATTGCATCTCAACGTATTCGTAAAACATGTCTTATCATTCTATATTTTAATGGAATTTACATAGTATTACCTCCTTATTGGTAGCTATCTTGCTCTTGATTTAAAAAAAAAAGTGTTTCTCATTTTTACTTTGAATGATTGTATTTAAATATTATGATTTAGTTTTTTGCTCAATATTTCAGTTATCCTTTATTTTAAATCTGAAGTTCTAATTGATTACATCTATTCTAGGTTATTGGTACAGGTACAAGTGCGGGTCATGAAACGTTTGGTGTATACCATTAAAAATTTTGGGAAAATGTCTTGACATAATGAGTAATGTTTCATGCAAATATCAGAAGGTCATATTTGCATTAATCTTGGGGAAAATGCCAAAAGATTGGTTTTCTGGTACTGAAAGTTCTCAATTTTCAGTTCACATGATGTTTACACATGAACAGGAAAAAAAAAGTTTATTGTCGTAAACAAACATATAGTTGTAATCAAATGTTTGCTGCAGTCACTTTGATCTCAAGGTTTATCAGAAATCGAAGATATTCTCAGTGAATGGGAGTTGGGATAGGTTGACTATTAACTGTCACCTACCAAATCAGTTCTTGTAGCTGCCAAACTGCACAAGATATCAGAAAGTGTTTCCTTTGAAAGTTGTTCAAGATTTAGCGCTTGTTACGGAGGGAGTAAAATCAACTTCTGTTTCCATTTAAAATTTTAAAGTTACCTCTCAGTAGATGTGTTCTTGTGACGCCACAGCTTTCAGCAACATCATCATGTGATTCCGCATATGCACTTTGATATGTACATTTTTTGTTTCAAAGCTTTATGTCCAATAGGAACCACCTTGTATACATTATTAATTTAACTTTGAAATTCACCAACAAAAATTGCTAAAACATAACATGTTAACTATCAATAAGGAATGGAATCATAAATGACAAAACCTAAATGTATCAATACACTAGAAATAAAATACCGTTACACATTTTAGAGGGAAACGCAGCACATCTAAGACCGGGCCGAAGAAACGGGAAAGGGGCATTACAGTTCAGGTATTCCTGCTTCTACTCCAGAAATTTCAAAACTGTTAAGAGTGGGTTTTTCTAGATAATGGCGTCGAGACAGAGCTGGAAAGGAGGGTATAGCGTGTACTCCCCTTGAAATTTTAGAAGGAAGCGTGTACCTACCTAAATATTAGAACAACGCTGGGTAACTGAAGTGGGTGCACGATTTGAATTCGGCAGGTTCCTGCGAATACGGCAATGCATTGATTTTGACAACATAGTATAATACAGAGAGCTAATTCGCTAATTCGCTTCTGTTTCATTGATGTTCATTGTTCCTCATAGTTAATGAATTAAAAGGAAAAGAATCGAGAGAAACTTATGAAATCACTTTTCAATTGTCGGCTAATCCTTAATGAATACAGATATATTTACTTTAACAGCGACCACCTGCGCTTTGCGGGTTGGTATTCCCGTTTTCAGTGTTAAGCGAGGCTCTACAGTGGAGTAATAAGAATATAGGTACACTCTGTTACTCTTGTTTTGTGTCATTTATCAGTTTTGTGAATTAGAATTTATTTATGGCCTTCAGGTCTCTCAATTTTTCTCTATCGTTGATATTTGAAAGCATGATCAGAATAATGGAAACTTGGATGTAATTCGAGAACGAATTTTGGACACCGACACATAGAGGTTTGGTAGACCTTTTAGTTTTTCATGCCTGTACTTGATTAAAAAAAATTCTCCACATTAGTTACAGATTGGAGTACAAAGTATGGCAGATTACTAAAGATTAGAAACAAACTTTTGAAATCTGGATTCGGAACAAGAAATGATGTGAGCATGGATAGATAATTTTTGCCGATATCTTTATCTGCATTTATCAAAGATCTAGTTAAAGTCATCATCAGTTCGTGTGCCGTTATTTTGAGGGATATTAATTTCCGTGATGAAATAAATGTGGATGTTTTCGGCAAGTACTGCGGAAAATTGCAGAAAGATTTGTAACATTGTTCAACAGGCAAACGCTGCATGTCAGTTTGAGTGCCTAAAATTCTCATTCATGGCTCTAGTATAGTCCGAAAGTTCATTATACCGATAGGCGAGCTAGGCGAAGAAGCTCGAGAAAAAAGTAAGGTATTTTTGATAGCACCACACGCAGAATGTTTCCAGAATCAAAGTGAATACAGATTTATTTACGCGATCAAGCTTAAACCCTTCTCTCAACTTCTTTGTTTGCACTTAAAGAAGTTTTTAATTAACCTTAGGCTCAGTAGAGCTTTCGTTGATCAACGAGAACCACTGGGAAGAAGACAGTGAGGACAAGTTCCAAGAAAAGGTAAATCAGGATGACTTTCTTAATTACTTGCTAATTTAGATTGTAATTTCAAACGCTGGCAAATTTTGAATTTAGAGAAAAGGCTGTCTATTTTACTCCCACTGTATTTCACAATTCTCAAAACTTTCTCAATTCTATAACTGCCTAGTCAATTAAAGAAAAATGATTGAATTACATTGAAGTGTGAACATTTTCTTTTTCCATCCAGAGTTTGATTATTTTTTTTAAAATTACCCCAGTAGCACATTAACATCGCAATATTTGATCACCTGTAATGCACAAAAATGACATCCATAGACCCAAACTTTCTGAAAATTTTGAATAGGAAGTCTTAGAAATATCAATTTGTGTCTATTTGTACATTGTAAAGAATAGGTATGAAGACATTTGTCGTGATAAAACCGCTGCGGAAATATGATCCAACCTTTGGGTAATGAAAGATGGCAGCATCTCTCGGTGACATGAGCATTATGGTCGCCATCTTGGATTAAGATAAAAAATTGCAAACATGAAGACGTTTGTACTATAGGGTTATATAATAAATTGTTTATACAGCTGAAAATGTGTTTATATTTTTGTAAGTGAAATTAAACATTGTCACGAAGCAAATAAATTATATGCATCGTATTTTACTCATGGAAACATTTAAATTCGAAAGAGTGTATCAAATAAAAGAACTCGCAAAATGAAAGCAATAAATGAAACGTGTAGTCTCACTTTCCCAAGAGTTACAAAATGAAGTCAAAATATTCTTAGCTTTGGTAGTTCTTTCACCATCTTCAGGCCAACTGTCAATTAAAAGTTCAGGCCAACTGTCAATTAAAAGTTCAGGCCAACTGTCAACCCTTCGTTACACTTACTCAATATAACAGTCTTTAGTCCATACTTCTATTATTTTCTTGGTAACTTTACCAGTTGTGCTACTCCTATGGAGAAAGTTTGTTACTGCAGCGATGAACTTTCGAGTTCCGTTAGCCATAGAGTAAGTAAGTAAGCAAGTAATTAAGCTCTAAACAAGTATATTATCTGGTAGACCTCTTAATGAACTGATAACAACATTACATAACCAAATGCATTCATATTCTCTTGTAAGCAAACGAAACGTAGAACATACAAAATTCCATCTGATGATGTTAAAGGTTGAATGGTTTACGAGTTCGTTTGTATGGCAACACTATGAACATGTGCTGGAGTACTTGGCTCTCCCTTGTGTTATATTGTCCGTGTAGAATGAATTTCGAAAGTAAAACCTGATGGATCAGTGTGAGGAATTAGCAAATCCTACTTATTTTCTATATGTAATGTGGACAGTAGTTCAATGATCTTTTACTTTAGGTTGTGCCTTAAAATTTCTGAAGTTGGCTCGCCGGACGATAGCCCATTGCATGATCCTTTCATTCACCTGCTCTCATACACCTCGCTTTGTATCTATGGAGTAATCTAAAAGACATGGTGTACACAATCAACGACCTACGCCATCTCCATCAACGGATTCAGCATGCCTGCACCGCCGTTGAACCCGATGTTACGCAGGGCCCATGGGAATAATAAAAGACTGGTTTTGTGTGTCCGTCAAAATTGCCATTAAATTTAGCACATGTTGTAGGACGCCAAATCCCACATTTTAAAATTTCTATCTCCTAAACAAATAAACGTAGGTGACAAATGTCATTTGAATTTCTGGGAAGAATCAGCCTAAAACTATTTCACATGACTCCCTTCATATTTGAAATTCTCGAGGTGAATCCAAGATAGTGGGTTTCAAGTTGACAACCATGATGCTCATGGCACAGACAGATACAACCCTTCACCTACTGTCATACTCAAAGGTTGGGCCAGATTCCCGCAGTGGTTTCAACACAACAAATGGCTTCAAATTTATGCTTTACCAAGCAGAAATAGGCACAAATAAATATTTCTAAAAATATATATTCAACATTTTCAAAACGTTTGGGTCTATGGATGTTACTTTCGCGCATTACTGGTGAGAACCTACTGGAGAAAAAGATTTCATGTCAATATCGGCTGATCAGCTGATATAGTTCCCTTGTAAGAAGACTTTCCGTGCAAGTAGAGACGACATACGCAACCATTGCTATCTAACCGGGCAATGACATTGTCTCTCACTGATAACAAACGAAACAAACTTTGTAATGTATGTAATTGTACCCCTGTTTGTTGTGCAACCACTCGTCTTTAATTAGAAATTTATAATTTTTTAGGAAAATTGAAATTTTGGTTATCGCGTGTTCCAGAACAGTGAAGCCGAAAATTTATGAAACGGCGTGTACCCAAGAATAAATTTGCCATTCCACCCCTGCGTCCAGGTATGGCTCTTCGGCAGCCCCGCAGGCCCAAACTACTCACCTTAGGTGAAAACTAAACCTAGATCCTTATAGAAGTCGGTAATATATATCATATGCACAAAAAGGCATCTTAATATAACTAATAAAACTCGAGCTAAAATTATCAAGAATCGGAAATTTCTGATTAAATTAGACAACATTGCAATTAATTTCTTCAGAAAACCACTCAATAGTAATGATTTTTATACACAATAAAATATAATATGAGACAAGTATTAGGCTTTTCATTTCGTACAAATCAGTAAATTAGACATTGAGAAATTGATTTTTGAAAAGAACAGGCATTTTTATATTTGATGCCAGTAGATGACCTTGGAAACTATTTTGAGAGTCTGTAACTCTTCACAGATTTTTTTTCCGAGAAAACAAAAAAATACGGGTCTCTTTATTTTGCATATACTTTTAGAGAAAAAAGACAAAAAACATCTGCGACCATGATATAGATGAATTAAAATGGAAGCAGCCATGCATATTGCGTATCTCACACCTTGTTCAAGTACAAAAAATGATACATTTTACCTCTAAATCAAGTATTTTGAAACAATCAAAGCAATGAATTTCTAGACACCATGTCTCGTCATTGAGGAGCCTTAGATAAATATATTTTTTAACATTTGTTAATTGACGCAAGATAAGTAGCTAATTTTCACACTTTTCTTCTTTATAGGAAATTTGTTCTGTTATAACTAGTTGCTATTTTGTCCTTAATATCCGATTTTCGTCTTCTAAAAGTATTTCTTTAAGAAGCTCAAAATATCAATGCCGATAGTGTCACTTTTCAGTGGTTCATTTCCATTTAATCATTTTGTTTTATGAGAACGAAAACACATTACTCACTTTTGTTGGTAATAATTAGCCATTTCATTTCCAAGAGACATTGGTCTTTAAATTCCTAATTAAATCTTGTAAATGAAGGAAGGCGGTTCGCTCGTAGCAATGTGTGTCCCAAGTAACGATTATTGATTACTTGAAAAGAAACGAAAAAATCTAGTCTCTAATTAGCGCCTGAGATACAGTACCTCAAACGAAGAACTACGCATATGATTTTAAATAAACTTATTTCAGAATTTGATATACTTTCTGAATTGCATGTCACCATACCGTGTGTTCCAAAAGTCAATAGCAACCTAAATATATGCGATATATACATATATGTATATATTAGCTAAGTGGATTTTGTAATAATTATTGAACGGAATACAGCCAATAGTCGACGATACTAATCTGGTAATCGCGCACCTGAACCTACCAGTGTTCCACAAACCTAATTTACGTAATTAAGAAATTCAAGTAATATCCTAGTGTGAGGCTTTTAAAACACTTAACTCTGCTGCATTTTAGTCGTAAACCTGCAGAGGGGCATCAAAAGTTGCTGAGAAATTACTCTAGTCAGATATAATTTACGTTATTAACTGGAAATAATTATATGTGTTATTTTATGTTCTTGAAATTCAAAAACAGTCCAGCAAGAGAGGACCAGCTATATACTTTGAAAGTTTCAAAAGACGTACCATGTGACAGCTTTCAATTTTAAAATTCATAGTGCCATACTAGACTGGTCCTTTATTTCTGAACAACTTATTGATCGCGCATTTCATGTCTGGCCAACCGTGGCGCAAACAGGGTACTTTTAGACTGTTGTCTGCCCATATTGTCTTTTGGGATTAACATTTTTTTCTACCTTTGTTATCTATCCACCTAAATCGTATGTTTGTGTATTGATTTGTATTGTTGTGAATAATGTTTTAAGACAATTTAACTTATTTGGTTGTACAGACCGTGCATAGCCCTGGGCGTTGCTACAATACTTGGTCATGTGACTCTGTACACTATCGGTTTTCAACTTGTCAGAGTGTTATTCTTCTCTTCTACATGTGTTGTCCATATGTCTTCTTATTGGTCGTTTTGCTTCCGGTTTTATTTCGCACGCTATTTTTCACTATTCTATTTATGTATATCATTTGTTTATGTCCTTGCTTGCTTTATATCAGGTTTACATTTCAATCTGGGTTATAATCATCATTCTCCAGTTGGCTGGGTTTCTGTTGATCCGCATATTTACCTGAGGGTTTTGTTCTGTAAATAGATAATATAAAATTTATTTTACTTGTTTGCTTAAGTCTATGTTCCACACCTGTATAATATAATTAGTTATAGTATGGTTATGAATCATATATTATGATTCGTGTTACGAGGTAGAGTTTTCCAACTTACTACTTTACATAGGCTCCTATTTTCACTATAAACGTTTTTGTTTTGTATCATACATCATTTTTAGTATTCATATATTCTACGGCAACATCCCGTCCACCCCACATTCATTGTATCGTATGAAAACGTATGATGTGATGGTTTCAAGTAAACATGTACACTTCATCCGTTTATGTTCCTGGGGCAAAGAAAGGTGAGCCAATGTGAAAAAAATAACGTTTCCAGTTGTTTCTGCATATTTTCTTTAAAGCTATGTCCTTCATTCCAACATGTGCGGTAAAGTACGAAACCCTATGACGTGTGGGTTTCATATACATTTGTACGGTTTTTCCAGTTGAACCATTGAGACTCCAGGATTCACAAAGGATATTTATCACCGTAAAAGTTTTAATAATGAACGCCAACAATAAACAGCTATGAAATAAAACTGACCTTTTATCAATAGATAACTCTACAATCAACAACAATAAGGAAAGTGAATTTGAAATGGCGCATTAATTTTTTACTTCATGATTAGTTAGTAGTGAAATCTTTAGCGGCCGGTAGATTTTTCAACGATATATCATTTGACATATCTTTCTGATTAAGAAACATTTCATTGTGAAACCTTAAATCAATCTAGATGTGCAATTACTAGGTTAATTTCGTCTAATAACGAACCTCGTCGTATTCCATAAGTTATTGAAAGTCTAGTGAGACATTGTCAGTTACTGTGAGAGTTGATTGGATGGTTATTGGCTTTTGTGACACTTGTAATGAACAGGAAATGCAAAAAATAAAAATGTCCGAATACTAAATGTAAAATAATGTTAAATTCCTTTTATTCCATGACCTTACCGTGTGTACAAAGTTAACAATAAAATAATAACGGTTGGATGACAAAACTGAGCGAAAAATAAAACTTCTATTGCATATTTTAAATATTTATATTGCCTCAAAATTCTCCACAATTGCTGCTAGGAGTCCAGATAACCTTATAATGAACTAAAATCTTGTGGTCAAATACCTATAAATAGTAAGTGTATTCATAATTGAAGTTCAGTCTCCAAGAGGCAAAATATTCCAAAATTTATTTACTATAGGTTATGGAGCATAAGCATCTGATCACAGTTTGCAATAATGTTTTCTTGGAAATAAAAATAAAGAAATCTACGAGACTATGGATTTTGCGAAAAAAATAATTAAATCCTATAAACAACGTATTGTTTTCAACGATTACCCCCGAAATTTATCTGGCGGTTAGTGACTTGTAATATACCTAATTTTTTTATATAAATATTCAGTATAAACAATTAAGAAAATGCACGTTACTATACTGCACATAAATATCAGGAATAAACTTTACACAACTTAGTACAAGGCTTTACTGATGTTTACAGATTTTAGCTCTAATGTTAACCACTAGAGAAGAGATATGATATATTGAAAATTTCATGTTTGTGGACTCACTTCGTATGTAAGCTACAAACAGAGTTAAGTTTTCTTAATCCTTTGAGTGTAAGGCATTCCTTTGATCTGATAACTTCAGTTGAGCCTTCCTTTCTTTTTTTTTCTCTCTCTCTCTCTCCTCTCTCTGTGGGACTTCATGACTTCTACTTAGATCCCTGAACTTCACGTTTACGCAACTAACTAAAACGAACGCTACTTCTCCTCATGTTTTCCTTCTCAGGAACCCTTTTCAAAACAAATAATTAAGAAAATTACTTCTATGGCTAAATATATGTATTGTTAATAAGCTTCTTTTGTCATTAATTTAATTACAAAATTACGCATGAAGTTATTTCGTCTCAATGTGTAGAGACTTTAAGGAACGGGACAATTCTAATGTAATTGATATCAAACATTATAACATAACTATTTCTTCATTGTTTTGGTTGTAATTAGGAAAATGATTAGCGGTATATGTTTCCTTACATTGCTTGACTTCGAAGAGAAATAAAAACTTTATGAAATCACTTATTGTTTCAATCTTCATAACTATTTTTTGGACTCAGGTTAAAACATATTTTCTTCTACTGTATATTCATATATTGAAAACCAAACAAGAATTAATTTTAAAAAGGAACAGAATTGTTCTGTAAACCTGAAAATAATTATTTTGTTCACTCTTACAGGGAATACTTCTAGTTTCGTCAGTTTGGAATGTGTGGTTTATATATTGTTTTTAAGACACTTAATAGATATCACAAGTCAAAAATGGATTCGGCAATTCAGTAATCATTTTCGTAAGTGTAAAATTACTAATTCAGCACACTAGTAAGACAAAATCAATCACCCGATTAGAATAAATTACATAAAGAATAGATTTGTGGGCCGATTAGAATAAATTTGTGTAAATTATCGAAAATAATTAAGCATGTTAGCCTTAACGATGTGTTTAAAATTACCCGCCAGGAAAATTTAAAGAAGAACATTCTTTGTTGGAACGATCTGTAGAGGTTTAGTCCGTTTCCAGTACAAGCTCATTGTTTAAATCACTATAATCCTATTGCTATGCTTTAGGTTTCACGTAAATATAATTTTGAAATTTATGAAGCACATGGTCAGTATACACTGTTTGCGGCTGCCAAAAGATTTGTTAAAATAGGGCCCAAACAGAGTTCTATTTTCTCGCAACAAAACTTGATTTAAACGAATCAAATTGCAAGCACTGAAGCACTATAACATCTCCAAGCACGAATATAGCGGGGGCCTCAGCATTTTGGAATCTGACACGTTACTTATAATACACTACGCAACGGCGCTACACACTTCGTCACTGTCCTGTTTTTACGTAATCATATTTAAACCAAGCTTGAAACATTAATAGTTATATTAATATTACAAGATTGAATATTGTTGCTTGCCAATTACAGAATTTTGAACTTCAGATATTAAATTCTAAACTATTTTGTTGAGCTTAAAATCTTGCTTATTTAAGTATAATGTTTACATGCCTTTATTATACAGGATTTTTCTCTAAGCCTAGAAGATAGGCCACACAACTAACGTAGAGTAGGCGATGTGTGCTTCTGAGAGTGTGTGCGTGAACGAGCAAAAGGCTAGAATTTTCTTTTCTTTAAGAGAAAACATTATCACATGTCTTGGGTTCTGAAAAAGATATTTATGATTTCCTGTAGTATTAAGCAAATAATAAAATAACTTTAGAGAGTCCCATTTCAAACACCAAAAGAGGGAACTTGATATTAGCTTTACTTTAGTTGAACCACTGGTTCAAATGTACTGAAAACTAATTTAAATTGCACAGTAGAAAAGATCCTTAGCGAATATAGAGAAACGAAACTGAACGTTGAAACCTATAGTTACTAGGTAATTCTTTCTTTCTTAATGAATCGAGTATTCCATAGAACACTAACGTTATGCACGAAAGACAATATAAAACGTCCAATGTTTCAACCAGTTGTCACACCAAAATAAGAATAAATTAAAGTTCCTATAAACATGGGTTCGATTTCGCTTCATTTTGGAGATATAGTGTTTCCAACTTGGAGCCTAAAGTCGACGCCTTATAATGGAAAGAAAATGAATAACTTTCAATAAATGTAGAACGACGCATAGAATGATAATTTCATTTGCAGAAATTTATTTTTATCAACATGGTGGAAATCAAGAGTGAAAACTCGATGTTATCGATGTCAGTGCTGCGAACCTAGTATAACGTTTAAAATTTTCAAATTGCACTACACCCTCTTATTGGGTGTTTGGCATTCTCTAGTGGTGAAAAACAACACATATAAAGCACAAATGCCAGTGTTGCAAACTATGGATCAGACAGTAAGATTTTTAACGATTTTATACAAACTACATATTTTTTTAAAATATTTCATCCATAATTTGTAACACTGCGGTGTGTGCTTTACGTATTTTGTTGATCATCATTAGGGGATGCCAAATTCACAATAACAGGTTGTAGTAACATTTGAAAATTTTAAACTTTATACCAGGTTAACAACATTGACATCGTTTTTTCACTCTTGATATCCACCATGTTGATAAAAATAAATTTCCGCAAACGAAATTTCGATTCAATGATTTATGACTTATTGAGAATTATTCATTTTCTTCCCATTATAAGGCGTCGACTTTAGAATCCAAGTTGGAAACATTGTATCTCTAAAACAAAGCAAAATAGAAACCAATGTTTATAGGAAATGTTATTCTTATTTTGGTGTAACAAATAATCCCCCGAAGTATTTGCGTATATGACTGGGACACCAGGTATATATATATAAATATATATTCAACAGATGCAGATAAAAGAACGAATCTTTGAGCATCACATAGAATATCTCAGATAAATTAAAATCTTTCTCCTTCCAGACGTGCGTGTGTGTGATAAACATCGATATGAGTATGTTTTGCTCCAAACGGCCATACCTTAGAGTGGTGGTCTCGATGATTTCGTATAGAGTTTCGTAGAGCGATAGTTTCGTATTCGGGAGGTTCTCGGTTCGGTACCAGCTACCCACATAGCAAAATGACGTCCCAGGGATATCTGACGGATCTCCTGGCAGGATATCGGGACGTCCGTAGGACGTCCTGTTTAAGTCCCGTTTACATCCATGGGACGTATAGTTATAATTAATCCTTCGTATAACTATACGAAGGCATATCCTTCGTATAGTTATAATTAATTAAATAATAATAATAGTAAGGGCCATTTAATTTATAGAAATTCCAGGTAGGTAATCCCGCACGGCTTTCCGGGGGACATCCAAGGGACATCCATACGGGACGAACTGTTTGTATTGCCCACAGAGTTATCCCACGGACGTCCTTAGGCCATCGCTATGGGAGCAGGACCATTCTAACGGTAATGGGATCTAAATGGGTCGTCCCAGGGACGTACTCTGCTATGTGGGTAGTGACTGTCCCGACTTAGGTTTTCCTAGTATTTTCCTCAGCCACACCAAGAATGTACCGGGGTGGTACCTTCAATTTAGGACCTGGTCGACTATCTACCGCATTTCTCAAAACATTATTTCGGAGTGATCCATAGGTGCCTAAAAGCTATAAATATGATGCAAACCCAACGAGTATCCTAGGCCGAGATGAATCGAATGGCCGTAGCTCAGTTGCTATACCGTTGGCTTAGCAATCGAAAGGTTCTAGTATGGCCATTTATCCTGACTAAAGTAGTACAGGGCCAATTTCATCACGACACGAATAAAGTAATGTTTATAATCATCTGCAGAGATAGAATAAACACACACACTCATAATGACAGAGTGTGTGTGTAGGAAATGGAATGAGTAAGAAAGAAAGATAGAAAAGGAATTGACGAAGTCAAGGAAATAAAGAGAAGGATAGAGATAGATCAATGAAAACATTGAAACTAGATTGATTTATTATTATCCTAAAGAACAAACGCAAACACACGGTTTACTTTATGATTCTAGCTAGTGATGCTTCTTCTCTCTCCAACCCAAGGTGAATCTCTGATCGAGTTCTGCAAATAGTTGAAGCTATCATTTTAGTCGAAAAAACACGGCGCTGACTGGGAATCGAACCCAGGTCGTCCGAATGAAAGGTCAAGACGGAACCACTGCACCACAAATTTCACTTAGCAACACATGTTACAGTAGTTCTGTGTCAGAAAAATGCAAGAAATCTGGAAGCTTCAGGTCAACCATTTGTTCGTATGGTTGTGCTCTAAACAGTCACATACTTAATTTTCATCTTCCAACCAATATTCGTTAATCATCATCTTCCTCGTTATATACAAGGACAGTAACTTTCCTACTTAGGAAATGCATTCCGTGCATTAGGTATTATGCATACACGTTCATTAGGAGTTCAAGTATGATATTGTGCCCAAATTGTCAGTGTGCTAACGTTTTTGAAAAACAAAATATTTGAAAAGTTGTCACGTCGTTGGAAATTGAGCAAATATTATTTGACACATTTTGTGATTGTCCCGGTTCCAAATCATCCCCGTTGTCAGTGTTGCCAACCTATTTTAAATTCTACTGATACAAATTCCTAGTGTCCATTGTATTACAGCAAATTGTGCATAATATGCATTAGTAATCAACATCAACTCACGTTGGAACTTCCTCGACCTCAGGTAACCTCAACTCACGATATGATTTTAAAATCAGCTCACGATAAAATATCAAACTCAACCTCATTCTAGAACTGCAACCCCCTCAACCTCATGATAGAACTTTAACCCCGATCTCTCTCAACCTCACGTTGAAACATTAACCTCGACCTTGCTCAGTTTCAACCTCACTATGGAAATTCAATTTCTACCGCTCTTCACTTCATGGGAACTTCAACCTCGACCTCACTGATCCTAAACCTCACGATTGAACCTTCAACTCCCCTCACTAAATCTCAGGTGGACTCTATCAGCCTAGACCTCACGATAGAACATAAACATCAACCTAAGAATAGAACTTCAATAGCGACCTCACTTGACGTCCAACTAATCATAGAGCTTCAACTTCAACCTCGGTCTCACGATGGAACTTCAAAATTGAACTAACTCAAGCTTACGATGGAACTTTAACATCGACTTCACTGGATCCCAATCTAGGGACGGAACCTTAACCTCGACCTCATTAAACCTCAACCTCACGATTAAACTTCAACATTAACCTAACTCAGCCTTACGATGGAACTTTAACATCAAATTCACTGGATTCCAATCTAAAGACTGATCCTTAACCTCGACCCCACTAAACCTCAACCTCATGATGGAACTTCAATCCTGAACTAACTAAAACTAAGCTCACCATGTGACCACAACGTCGACCTCACTCAATCGCGACCTCACAGTGGGATTTCAACTTCAACCACTCGAAGGAACTTCAACCTCGACCTCAACCTTAACTTCAACCTGGAATTTTAGATTCAATCTCACGATGAAACCTCAACGTTACGATGGAACTTCAACGTCGACCTCGCTTAGCTTCGACCTCACGATGGAAGTTCAACCTCGGCCGCATTCAGGTGTTAGACCTCACGAGGCCCTACCTCAACCTCACCTATCTTAGACCTCTAGACGCGAGATTATGTTTGTGAGGTCAAGGCTGAAATTTAATCTGAAGTTGAAAGAGGTGGAGGTTCAAGTTCCTCGTAAGGTTGTGAGGTCGAGGTTCTTTGTAAGGCTGAGTCAGATCAAGGTTAAGGTTGAGTGAGGTCGAGGTTCAAATTCCGTTGTGAGGCGGAAGTTGATTTAGGTCGAGGTTGAAGTTGAATCGTAAGGTTGTAATGAGATTGGGGATCATGTTCCTCGTGAAATTGAGGGAAATCCATGTTCAAGTTCCGTCGTGAGGCTCAGGTTGAGTGAGGTCGAGATTGAAGTTTCATCATAAGGTTCAGATTTCAGTTAGAACGAGGTCGAATTTGAATTTTATTTATGGGCTTTAGGCATCTAAGGGGTGAGGAAGGATAGGGAAAAGTGCTATTCCGGCATTAGCGAGTGGAAAACCCCTGGAAAAACCTAAGTCATCATAATTGGTCGCTGGGATTGAACCCACACTTGAATGCTACGCCAACGCTTTACCACTGAGCTACGGCGGCTCGGTGGATTGAGGTTGAGGTTACGTGAGGTCGAGGTTGTTCGGTTGTGGTTGAGCGAGGTCGAGGGTGAAATCCCATCTCGAGGTTGAGGTTAAATTTCGCACTTAAAGTTAAGGTTGGATGAAAGCGAGAACAAAATTGAGTACTAGTGATGCCGAGGATCTATGGGTAAGGATATGGAAATTAAGCCAGTCCTCATGAGACTGAACACCAATTATACACTTGCCAATGAAGGTACGTCAGAAGTAGAGCTCAGACTATTCGAATATGCGATGATTTCTGACATATCATAGATTCGAATGTTTGAATACTTCTTGGTAGGAGTATTTCGGAGCCCACTTTACCATGAAATGTAGGTTCAGTCCTTTGAAGCTTTCGAGCTCATATAGAATGTTATTATGAAAAAATTAAGCCGGGGGAAAGCATGACATGGCGCTTTGTATAGTTTTCTTTCGAAGTAATACATGACATACAATTTATACAAATCAGTACTCGCACCTGGCAGTGAAAATTTACGTACGCTAATCCGCCTTCAACAAACTGTATTACGTGTGTCATACGCCACTTGTTCAATTCTTATATTTACGTACACTCGAAACTCGCTCCCCCCCCCCACGTTATCTTTATTAACAAAAAATACCGCTAAACGCTTGTCATACTCCAGCGAAGATGTAGGCTCAAATACATAGAGAAAATAAACAAAAGTAAAGTACTTGTGTTGTTGCTGCGTTTGTGTCAACAGGCCCCATTTTACAAGGGTCTCTCGTGTGTGTCGAAGGTAATGATAAGTTCCATATTTACTGCATATGTATCCAAATATCCATTTTCAAGGGATACAGTAGACAAATCCTTGTTCTTTTAAACATTTCCAGCCGTATTCAGAGACGTTATTTAAAGCGACTAACGCTGCATTAACGAGTGACTAATATCTGACTATGTGAAGTATTCAGAAACGAATTTTGTGCACTTGTTTAAGACAAGCTAAGTTTAGTTATTTGATTGTTAGAGTCGGTGGTTCGAGCCCCATCGAAGAAATTAGATATTTTTTTTTTACTTTCACTAAATTCAGTAGTAACTTAAATGTAATAGTTTAAAAAAAATGTATCTTACATGATTTTTTACTTTGATACATTAAAATTGAATTCAAGTACTACGGGAATATGCGTAGTATGCCAAACTTAACTACTGAATATGAAAATATAGTTAATGGGACCTATAGCTTATAAGAGCTCAGACCACTTGTGTCCCTAAGTGGTAATATTCGTCCTGAACCAAAGTTTCCTAAAGGTTTTAAGAGGATTAAGATTCAAATACCAAGTTGAAATAGTGAGATCAAGCTTTAAAAATCCAGTGTCGTCATAAATCGCATTGTGCGATGATGCCAAGGAAATTTGTATTTTTTACTTACTTTTCTACCTTTCATATTTGGGGTTTATATGTTGAAGGCTGACACGGATATAAATAGTGTTCCTTTCGTAACAAGAATGAATTTGTTTTGCCATTTCAAGCATATGCTCTAATCTAGATCGAAGATAAGGCCTTTCTATAAAACATAAGAAAACAAACACTTAACATGGCATGACACTAAGCAATGTTCCAGTGAATGGACAAGATTATCAATAGAAAGACAGATTCGACATCGCTTTAATGAAACCGCTTCTTAGCATTATATGTATATTGAGTCGGGCGTTCTATTTCTGTATGAGATCCAGGGATTCTTCCAGACATTAGTTACTGGGGGTGTTCTCCTATAAATTGTAGAGCACACACACACCAACTTAAAGATTTTTACGTTTAGAAATCGATATAAACTCTGCAAAACTACTTACATCTCCTTACTTCGGCTATAAACTCATAAACTGAAAATTCTGGCAGAATTTCCAATGTGATCGTTCCGAGTTTAACGACCGGTCCATTGAAATAATGTTACAATAACGCAGATATTGTACTAACAATGATTTGATTAGGTTAGGCAAATTTAATTAACTATTTGGTTCTCACGGTGGCGTGTGTTTTGCTGCCGTGCATTTTGCGACCCTATGTTATGTGGCCCTGAATACTGATTAAAATTTAAATGCGAATGTTATGCCTGTTAGCACACTAATAACTAGATTAATTATTTTTGTTTCTTGATACACGTAAGACGCGTGTATATTTCTGGTTAGGTACTGCTAGGTTAGGTTACCAGTTTCATCTTGGGAGGCAATGAAATTCATTTGGCAGATATCAGAATTGCGTGGTGTGACCGAAGAAAACCCTGGAGAAACCTCAGTCATGGTAGGCGGTCACTCGGATCATTCCCATGATCTGATTGTTGAGCCAAAGCTCTACCAATTGAGCTACGGTCGCTCACTTTCACGTCTTTATGTTTCCATGTATGTGTATCAATCCACGTTTCCAACATTGACAAATTGCCTTTATAAACATATTTTATATTTACGTACAATGATTATAGATTAATTCTGATTCGTAGTTTTCCATCCATGTTCGTGAAAACACGTGCTATTATCTATTCTCTTCAAATATATTGGTGTTATTGTGTGCACTGCTAAGTGTAAAATAACTAATTTATATACTTTACATTGTATGAACCCTTCAGGATACTAGGAGCTAAGCTCTTTATATTGCTGATGATAACCCTCGGCGAGGACTATTTTGGGTTAAGAAGTACAAAGGTAGCAGCAAAGGTCTTACTTTATGTAACATTCGCTGTTTGTATGCTCAAACTGACGACAACCCTAGAAAACCTGAGTGAGGAAGGTATTAACAATTTGCTGATATATCCGCAAATTGGTGCATGATCAATAAAATATGTTGTCATCACTCACAGCTGGTACAGTTCTTAAAATTGTTTGTCAATAGTGAACTGTAGTGCAGATAGTATCTGTTCTAGTAGTCAACCTAAATGTGAAGTTTGATGAACGTAGATACCGTCAACAATATTGGAACAATTTTAACTATTAAATTTTCGAAATTGGGTGTCAAAGCTGACAAGTTTGGCGCCTAGAAAACCTCTATGATCTGTGCTAGTAACTAAAAGCCAAGTTTGGTGCAGATATGTGGAATGCATGGAAGCAATTTGAAATAATATTTTTCGAAATTAGTTGACAACACTGACTATTTATTGAGTACCTCTGTGAAATCTTCCAGTGCCTACATGCTAAGTTTGTTGCTAATAAAGCCAGAAATGTCGGAGCAATTATATATATTAAATTTTAGCAATTTGCTTGCAACACTGACACCCACGGTGCCCATAGTACATCCACAAAACACGACCATATCCCTAACGCATATGTATTAAGAATTTAGTATTGATCAATGGACGTGTGTCGATTTGTACTTACAAATGTATTTAAATTTATAAAATATATACTTTATAAAATAGGTCAACAATTTTATGAAATAGATGGCAACATTGACACTTAGGAACGGAAAATCACACAATGATTGTGTTGTGTCGAATAATGTGTGTGTGTGTGTGTATGTGTGTGTGTGTCAAGCTTGGGTCTGATACGCCCAAATTGAAGCATTTTTTTTAAAATAAACATTTGCCACAAAGACAAAAGAGACGCAATACCAAATTCGGATCCCAGTATCTAAAGAATAAGTGCGCAAAATTTGGTGGAAATCAAGGAATGCATGTAGATTTGAATACTTGCCTCTAGGACGAGCGCGAGTGGAAACTATGTCTCTGTGCAAGTCGCGTGTTCAATAAAAACACCGAACCTGACTTACCTAACTTCCAGGTGCCTTTTGTTACTATTTTAATTAAATTACCATATATACATAAACAAGAAAAAAGTTAATGATCTTGAAAAATGTAAAAGTAGCGAACGCCCGGTTCGATCGCGGGATCTCTCGATCAGCTTCCCAATACGTTGACCACCTAGCCAACCAGCGAGCTGCGGAGTGAATGCTTTTCGTGCTACTAATAGTTCAAGGAGTTCTCCACGGGCGTGAGAGTGGACGAAGTTTCGGAAACGTTTTTTTCTGAGACACTAGTGATTTGTATTACTAAATTCATACAGACAGACACAGACAAAATTCCTAGTTTACATCTTCACTGCCGGCTAGGGTTGGCAGGAACCTACGGACCGGGGCGGGCTGGAAAGTTACATGTGAATTCAAAGCCAAACGGACATTAACGAGGTAGAGGTCTGCGGGGGCCGAGCCGGACTGGTCTGGGCTTGGGTTGGACTGCGACCAGGCGGAACGGAAGAAAGTAGGGGTCTGAGCGGGCTGGGTCGGAGTTGTCTGGGTCTTTCTCCTGTAAACTCTACCATTGAGGCGATAATCAGTGATTTGTTTTAAAAAAAGTAAAATATTTACAAAAAAGTCAATACTTTGAAAGCTTGTTTCTCGAAAACTATAAAAGCTACAAAAGCGGTATTGGGCTCAAATTGTAGGGAATTTAATTTTAAATAAAAAATACGAGAACACATACAGTATATGTAAAAGCTATACCATTGGGGAGATAATTAGCATTATTTAAAGAAAAGTTGAAAATTTACAACAAATTAAAAGGTTGAAAGCTTGTATCTCAGAAACTATGAAAGCTACAAAAGCAGTATTGGGCTCAAATTGTAGCAAAATTAATGGTAAATAAGATATTTGAATACTCTTTGGTGGAAACTATAACATTGGGGGAGATAATAAGCAATTTTTGAAGAAAAGTCGTAAAACATTGAAGAAAATAAAGATGGCGTCGTATTTCAAGATGGCGGACCCGAAAATCGGGCACCCCTCTACAAATTGATTGTACTAAGGGTATAGAAGTACTATGCCAAATCTGTCGCTTTAATCCAGCATGTCACGATTCTGGTTATTATTTGCTCTAAGCAACCACACTAGGGTAGAACAATGAGCGATTACGGGCTCCGAGAAGCCAAAAAGAGTCGATACTGCAGCTTTAACTTAATTTTAAAATAATACTCGATATTCAGCACTAGTATCACAGGGAACTTTTAAAACATATGTATAACATCACCAAACAAAGTAAATATGGCATGTTTGGCAAATATATGTTCTACATTAATTTACTCTTGTATTATTTTAAAATGCATAGAAATAATTAGATTTTCAGCTTCGTAAACTTTAATCTATATCGCTTGTTTTGTTTATCTTTGAGAATAATGCAACTTATCTAGGAACGCCATATCAACCCCATACTGTTAATTGTTTTCTATTCAAACTAAAGCCAGCTAGCAAAACCGGGCCAGAAGCTAAATAAAAACAAACACATTCCAAAGTAAACAAGTATCAATTATTAAAACTCTGTAGAGTTCACATTCAAAGTGTAAACAATTTGTTACAATTGCTTTCCAGCAAACTTAAATATCAATAGCGATGTTTATGAAGTTTGATCATGAGATAAATGGATTAGTATGGGAATGAAAAACTATTAATTTATAAAGTCCTGGAAACTGATAACATTGAAGTCACAAATGTAAATAAGGAAAGTTTATTTTTTGAAAAATAACTTACAATTTATATAATAGAGACATAACTGAACTGAGCTGGTTTCTCAGATAGGATATAACTTAATTTTATGTGTTAATCGCAGATATGAAAATAATTATGTCTTAGCTTTTGACTGATGAATAGTTCTGTGTAGTTTTGGTGCACTTGGAGCTAAAACCACAGATGTCAGAAAATGTAAATTTTCAGGAGAGTAAGAAAACCTTCTTAAGTCCATTATTTTAGCTGAAGTATAACAAGTTCTTTTATATAATATGCAGTGGTGCATAAGAAATAAGAGTACCTTTACAATTTACTCGCCAACTATGTAGTAAATAGATGAATTTATTGAAAAGAGCAAAGCTACTGTTTTCTCTTTCTGACAAATGTAGCGTTTGCAATAAAGGTCTGAATTGTCAGAAATAAACTTTAAAAAAATTGCAAAAATAAAAATAGATAGATGTTCAATACCGATACACATTGCTTTCCATATAGCAAGTAAATAAATAAACTAGATGTGCAAGAGTTTATTTAAACTATGCCGCATTCATCTTTGGTGATGTCTACAAAATTGAGTTGAGCAAGTAGTTTGCATTTAACGAAATGTTTAGGAGTTAGTTCGCTAAATACCTTACCAAAGAAGTCGAAAGTGAAGGTATAGTTTAAAACTTCATCATGTAGAAGTTGTAGGAAAATATGGATACCTACAAAATTTACTCCAACATTTTTGTATTTGGCTCGGTGGTTCTTATTTCATGTGTAAATGTGTGCCGAAAAATTGAGCCCCTACATTCGTTCGTTAATTGCGCATGTAGTAAAAATCACCTAACCTGACTTCTCTAACCTTCATCCGATAACGTATGTTAAATGTTAATAGATCTATCCTCTAGAACCTTACAACGTTTCGATTAACACATCTGTCAAAGGACTACATGTGTGTTTGAGTATCGTTAGCATAGAAACTGCAAACACTTTAACATTCTAATACTGTTAGGGTGTTATGATTACTTCCGCAAATCATTGTGTGAATTTTGGCTGAAATAGGATAAGTCATTCCTGCGTAATAGTCGAATATGTGTTTAATAATTTAGTCCAGTTAACATGGGAACGGTAAATGCTTTAGCATTCAAATACGGTTAAAACCTTAAGGGAACTTCCCGAAATCGTTATCTAATGTTTGGATGTAATTGGCTCATTGGTTCCGACCTAATGGTAGAATATGTCGTTAATAATTCAGTCTAGTTGCCATAGAAGTTGTAAATATTTAAACATTATTGATGTTGTTCAAGTCTTTATGGTTGAGTCCTATGCAATAGTTCCAAATTTGAAGCAAGTTAGTTTAAACGTTCTCACATGAGACACGATTGTAAGGTTTAGCAATTGAGTATCGTTACCATGGAAACAGTAATAATGGAAAACTTTTCGAATTGCCAAAATATGAACTGTTGTTTAGTCTATCAGAATGTTGGCTTTGGATGTAATAGGTCCAGCCGTTCTCATATAACTCGTGAACATCCTTTTGTATTTGAGTACCATGAAAACTTATACTCTATAAACTTTCTACACCACAACCACTATCACAGTACGAAAATTGGTGATCATCGGTCAAGACACCTCGGGGGAGTTTCTTTGCAAAAGTACAAGAATTGATCGTATAATAGCTGAGGGAGATCTCGCTCGCTCAGGTCAAAATATCATGTTGTTACCAGAAAGTGAGTTCCTGTATCCTAAACATTTTTTCAATACCATTATGTAAGTGAGTGCAGTATTTTAAACAGTGACCGTGAAACTTGGTAGAAGCGTGTGTAGCTTCACAGAGCCTTCTTGGTTTTCGGGGTCACAAAGCTGATTTTTGAAACTCACAGGTACAAGGTAAATACACCAGTAATGGACAGTGTCCCAGTAATGGACATTTGACGATAAAAGTTCTAAAATAACACTTTCTTCGGGGCGGGGATCATTTAACCTTTGTGGGAAAATTTAATAAAGTGTGTTCCGACGCCACTGATAATTATTCCCTTGCCACTGGTTTCGTATGATATTTCTGACATGATGCTGGAGTTAATTCCATGGTCTCTTCCATGCATTTTATTAAGTAAGTTATTAATTTAAAATCTTTCGTTTGTTATTCATGACATTACAATAACGAATACTTTCGTTGTTCTGCATCATTATTCATTACCGGGTTGAAATCAAAATTCTTGATTGATTGAGTTGTTATTAACGTCCTACGCGAGCTGGTGAGCTTCTAAGGACGAGACGTACAGTTTTTCGTAAAGTAGCCTCCGAACCACTCCGTTCAATAGCCCTGACCGAAAAATGAACATGTGAACACGCGCGCAGAAAGAGCGCGCGCTAAACTCTCCGTCACTCCCAGGGCGAAATCCTGATTCTGTTAGTTGTTCAATTTCAATTTGGGAATGATTATTTACTCTTCATGACCGTAAGTTTGTCAGGACATGTTTTGGTCCATTTTTTCAATGATGGATGCGGAGATGCACATTAATTAAATGATTTGTGTTTTATTGGACACTATTCATCACAACTTAGAATATTCATTATATAGCCGGAAGGAATGATGACAGAGATATAGTAGGGGGAAAGAAGCGAGGAGTCGGAAAGGTCTAAGTTGAAGGTGGCATCAGGACGTTTGTCAGGTACAACTGACGAAAAAACTGTTCAGCCCTTAGTAACGATGGTCGACCGCTGTTTTCGAACACATGACATTCGGAATGATCATTCAGTGGAATTCCATGAAACAATCAGATATCCAAAGAACAGCGTTAAACATATAAACTTGTACTTATATTCGAAACCTCAGCAATGATTATTTATGTTATGTTGAATTAAACGGTATGTCCATTACCGGGTGTCCAATACAGGAACAACGAGGTTTTACCGTGTCCATCAATGGTACAAAAACAATGTAAGACAAAAAAACGTGATTTACTCTAAAATAGTGGTAGCAATTACTATAATAAACCATGGAGAACGTATAACATTATCATTTGACCAACAGATTTGAACTTTATTTGAGTTAAAAATTATCACGGTGAAAAGTGTCCTTAAAGTGTTCATTACTGGCGTGTTTACCTTCTATGTACGTAGCCAGTATTGGCTAATCGCATAATGACTAAATTAAACTAAACTGGGTGGCACGACAGCCTCTCACTTATGTCAGATGGCTGTATTATGTTCAATTAGAAGGTTGCGTGGTTACTGTAACGCTTCTTCCTATCCATGTGTCTGACTTTTATGACTACGGTCCACTACTTCTTCTATTCAAGTAACTCCCGAATTGTTCTCTCGATGCTGGGTCAACATCGACATTTTGAGCCTCCACCGATAATAATCGAATCCAGAACCGCTCGCACTGCAAGTCAAGAGCACTACCAACATGGTCACGCAGGAGGCTCAATCACATAACGACTAGTAATTTTAAAGAATTAATATTTCCCTGAAGAAACACTTTATATTTATTTCACTGAAACAATAAACATGCAATCCAGTAATATTTTAATGATAATTGTTAAAAATTTTAAATAAAACTATTTGGTGAAATGACGAATCGTTATTAATCGATTTCTCGCTTCTCACCACTCGACGATTATATACAAACATACTCTTCAGATACGGTTCAAAATTCAAATGGCTTTCTAGATTTCTCAACTAAAATTGTTGAAATATGTTAAGATTAATTAAAATGAAATTAGAAATCATAAACATAAGTATAAAATTATATTTAAGTAATACAATCAAATCGACCTAATTAAACTTCCAGAGAAAAACAATAACATCAACCTATAAACATGACAAGTAGAAGATGTAATCAAGATCCGACCTTGTTTTTCCGAGAACGGTTGTTCGTATACTAAATCTGAGCAAAAACACCATAGGTGCAAACATTTCAGCCAAGTTCTTCACTCCCAAAATGAGGTGAAATGGAGGACGGATGAGCCAAGTTCCTTGGCGACAGCATGTAAGAGGAACACTGACACTTGGCTCGAGGTGACAAGGTTCATAATGTTCGACTTCGAGCTTTAGATTGGTGGTGTTGGGCATGGTGGGTCTTAGAACCGCCACCAGCCTTATGGCTTCATGATGAACCCTGCCACCTAGCGCCATGTTTCAGTGTTCCTCTTACATACTGTCGCCAAAGAACTTGGTTCATTCTCCATTTCACCACTTTTTAGGGCTGAAGAACTTGGCTGAGCTTTTTGCACCTCTGGTGTTTTTGCTCGAATTTCACAGGTTTTTGTAAGTGTATAATATATATACTTACTTCACTGGGGGCGCTGCCTCCAGTATCCCTTGACGGGAAGCACCAACAACTTGTTGAATTTTGGAGGACTGCACTCCCTTTATCGCAACCAGACTCTCCGGGGGGAGTGCGCCCCCATGTTGCAGAACTTCCCCATACCCCCGGTGGTTTGCCCCATTTATTGTAACCTACTCATGATGGTACATCTTCGTACCAAATTTCGTTTTTCTAGCTTCAGTGATTTGGAAAATGGGTTTTGGGCATCCATTTTGGATTACAGATAGAGACATTTTTAGCATTATCTTATATTGTTTTTACCTAATCGAGATGTAACACCTTCATACCAAATTGCATTTCTCTATCTCGAACGGTGTGGAAAATGGTTTTGGGCTGCCATTTTGAATAAGATAGGGACTTTTTTCTAAATGTTGTAATATTTTCCTAAACTACTCTTGATAATACATATTTATGTCAAATGTTGTATTTCTAGGTCAAACAATGTGGAAAATGGATTATGAGGTCCGCCATTTAGGATTCAACATTGTGTCTTTCGAGACATTTTCTAATATTTTCCTAACCTGCTAATGATATGTACCGTCATATTATATTTCGTATTTCTAGCTCCAGCCGTTTAGGCTGTGTATTCTATGGAAATTTCATTTTGGGGCCGTTTTGGATCCAAAGTGACAATGTTTTCAAGATTTTGTAATATTTCCTTAACCTACTAAAGATGGCGTATCTTCATACCAAATTTCAATTTTCTAGATTCAGCCATTTAGGCTGTGTATTCTTTGAAAATTTACGTTTGGCAGCCATTATGAATACAAGATGGCGACTTTTCAAATTCTTGGCTAATGTTTTCCCTTACCTATTTATCATCCTCCACCTTCATACCAAAGTTCATGTTTCTATCTTATCCCGAACACCCTAAACAATTTGAGTGATTGAGTGTTTGAATCAGTAATCCTAAAATACGCAATTTCAGGGTTCCACAACTCGAACATGCTTGAAGCTACGAATATGAAATTTTTCACAAATGCATATATTTGCCATATCTCCTTAACTTTGAAAGCTCATATTCCTATCTTTAACATTTTTTCTCTTACTAGGCCTCGAAATATCTGATTTCGCCAAAGACTCTTGTTCCTGTATAACATGCTTATGGCAGTGCTGACGTTTTGTGACGCGCAAAACTTTGTGGGACACGCAGGAACACTGGAAGATGACGCGAGGTGGCAAGGTTCATGATTTTCGAGCCTTGGGTTTGGTGTTGATGGGTGTGATGGGTTTAGAACCGCCACCAGCCACATGGTTTGAAAATCGTGAATCTTGTCATCTCGCGCCAACTTCCAGCGTTTCTCTTACATGCTGTCGCCGAGGAACTTTGATTATTTCCATTTCACCACATGTTAGGGATGAAGAAGTTGGCCGAACGTTTTGCACCTCTGATACTTTTGCTCGGATTTCACAGCTTTTTCTACGTGTATAATATCATTGTCGGAACTGCAATATCAATATGTGATAAACTATGAATTTTACACGAAGTAGAAAAACAACTGTTTCTGGACTAAAGTCTGGAATACAATTTTGTTACTGAAAAGCTGCTTAATCTCAAAAAGTAGAAGTTGTTTCTACATTATATTTTCTATAGTATGCACAGAACACAGAACTATAAACTTGTACCAAATCATGAAAAGTTAAAAAGAAATCCACATATGGAGTATTACATTTCCGATGAAGATATGTATACTCGCTTCACTGTGCCCCTTTATCGTAACCAGACTCTCCGGGTGTTGGCCTCCATGGTACAGATTTTCCCACATATCGCCGAGAATCTTCGCCCCTGTAACCTACACGTGATGTGACACCTTCAAACCAAATTTCGTTTCTCTAGCTTCAGTGGTTTGGGAAATGGGCTTTGGGCGGTCATTTTGGATTTAAGATAGCGAAATATTTAACGTTTTCTTATATTGTTGTGACCTAATCGTGATTTGAATTGAATTTTGAATTTACTTTAAGGCCTTTAGGGAATTATGGCTCAGCTCGTATGGATGATAATGGGATGAATTGGTGGAATGAATAAAGTAGGAGGAAACGGGAGCACCCCGACAAAACCCACGTACACGGTGTTCATCAACCACAAAGCCCACATGGAATGAGCAATAATCGATCCGACGACTCCTAGCACCAGAAATGAGCGCTCAACAAACTGAGCCACTGTGGCCCTCACCTAATCGTGATGGTACACCATATCATATTTCATTTCTCTATCTCGAAAGGCGCGGAAAATGTTTTTTGGGTTGCCATTTTTTAATCCAAGATGGCGAATGTTTTTAAATATTGTCCTAAAATACTCTTGAAAATACACATTTGTGCATCTGCTAATGATATGTACCGTCATACTGTATTTCGTTTTTCTAACTCCAGCAGTTTCGGCTGTGTATTCTATGGAAATTTCGTCTTGGAGGCCATTTTGAATAAAATATGGCAACTTTTTCAAAATGTCGGAATTTTTTCTTTACCTACTTATCATCCTCCTCCTTCATGCTAAATGTCATGTTTCTAGCTTTTTTCGAACACTAACCAATATGATGAGTGAGTGAATGAGTCAGTTAACCTAAAATACGCAATTTCAGATGTCCACAACTCGAATATACTTCAAGCTACGAATATAAAATTTTGCACACCTGCACATATTTGCCATATCTCCTTAATTTTGAAAGCTGATATTCCTGTGTTTAACATCTTGTTTTCTTACGAGGCCTCGAAATCGCCGATTTCACCCAAAACTCTTGCTCTTGTATAACATGCTTCTGGCAGTGCTGACGTTTTATGACGCGGAGAACTTAGCTGCATGCACTACCGTTAATTATGCATGCATTACAATTTGCTGTTAATTTCTTACAAAACTAATCTAATATCATGTTATAGAACCTTCCTAGAATTTATACCTACATAATAATTTTATTTTCTTAAATTCTAAATAACTGTTAAATATAGAAATATTCTGATCGGAAGGACAAAGTTTATCTAGATTGCTTAATAATAAAAGTTACCTTGATACACCAATAAATCACTGAATTATTAATTAATTTATTGGATTTTTCGTTCGCAAGTTTGCTTTGGTGTCTATACTAAGCCTTTTCCTTACAAATAGACGTACGATATGATATAGTTAACTTTCCAGCTTTTCATGGTTTTACATTTTCCAACAAAAAATACTGTTATAAAAATAACTTTAAATAGTGTTATTTGAAAATATACTATAAGTACAAAATAATGGTAGTCTATTATAGACTTAATCTTTTAGAAAGTACGTCTTCATTTCAAATGTACTAAAACTAACAAAATAAGCCTTTCCTTCTACCCTCATGAAAGCAAGGTTTCAGAGTAAAAGTTGAGGCTTGTGATGCAGAGATGGTATAACTCACATTACAAAATTGCTTTAAAAAAAGGAGCGGAAGTAAATATAGTATTATTGCCAACAAAACTATTGAAGTCACTTAGGGTGATATTTTGGGATATAAATATTTGCTCTTTCTATGTATTTTAATCACAAAAAGCATATTTGTAAGTTACACCACTTTTGCACCAAGCCGCTCAGTTGTGATAAATTAAAAGCGTTGAGCGCAAATCTATTATAGCCCTTATGAATCTAATATTATTTAAATGTTGTGTAAAAATTAATCTTAATTTGATAAACTGGGTACATTTAATCCCGAAAGTTTTGCAACATGTATGAACATTTTTGCCGTAAAACCTCTTCTTTTAACGGTATGGGAAAAGTTTCTTTCTCTGGTTTAGTTCATTTTCAATAAAGGAGTTTCTTTAAAATTATATTCAGCTATAGATGAGCTACCTTTCCTTCTATCCACCTGTCTCTGTTCACTTTAATATATTAATTTCAACGAGAAATAAAACAGATGGAATTTTCTTTTTGTGACCGTTTGTCTTTTCACCACATAACATGGTGATGGTATTTGCAGAACCAATACAGTTATGAACGCAAAGATATTACAAATAAACATTTACCGTAAGGCTGATTAAACACTCAAATACTGCAAATGTTTGAAATTGCTCAACATTGAGTTGATTCCTTTCATGTTGAAAAGAATACCTGGATTATTTGTATTACCTCATTGTGTACTGTTTACATTGGTCACAATTGAAATTGCGTGTACATAAGTACATGTTTCGTCATTATAGAAGGATACAACTGAGTGTGTGGGTGTGCGTACTATTCTCACCACTTTTCATGATGCTTTTGTTATTTTCCATCGAATACATGAAAAAATCTACAAGTTTACCTTTAAATGCATTGCAAAACAAAAATCGCAAATATTGTACACAGCTGAGTTCATGACCACGTTTTCCTCTGAAACAGACACTTTTCTATTATTTCTTTGCTTGTTTATTGAGCAAATTGTTTTTCAGATACAAAATTGTGTTGAACTGAATTTAGTCTATGGCATCAGAATGAACTTCTTCAGTTCCTAAAATAAGATTGCATTGAGATATATATAATAATAATACACAGCCATATTCAATCCACTACTGGATGAGGCCTCTCCCGGAAGGAGGAGGTGGTCTACTGCTCCCACGCTGAAGAAACGTGTTGGGAGAGGAGAGCCGAAGCCCTCAACTGTGATCGCTACCTCTTTATTCAGGTAGCTCCCCAATTGGCCTCACGACGCTGGGTGGACGCCGCACAGGCAACACCATCTGGAGTGCTGAAACGGTCACCCATCCAAACACTGACCAGATCCAGAGCTGCTTGACTTCGGTGATCTTACGGGAACACATATTAAATACATATTTGCAGCATTGGTTTCAAGATTAGACACATCATTCCAGTATCAAAATATGTTTCTCAAGCACATTTGTTTACTTTATTTTTATTACTATCCTGTGAAAGCAGCTGGAATACACGTAAAAGAGTAAATACATTTATTTCATTATTTGAACTGTTTCGTAAAGCGGGTTCATTATGATCACCGTTAGGAACTGAAATTTACATAACATGTTTTTATTCCAGTTAAAATTATATTATTTATAGGTGATCTTAAAACGATCGTAAAACCGAGAAATCTACTTAAAACATTGAAATTAGTCTAACGTCCTTAAAACACATGTGCCAACGAGACACAAGAAATATTTCTTAAAATTTAGTTTCCTTAAGCAATAACGTTTTTAAAACTTCAGTAAACAGCTGTGTATTTATTTAATATCGTTTTAAAATTAAAACAGAACAGGAAATGGATAGCTGGTTAAATGAGTTAAACTAGTGCCCTGTTTATTTTCTTGGAACAGTAGGATGTCACAGTGAAACACCAGGCCACCAGGAATGTTCACCAATACATTCATGCAACTTATGCATATTACCATTCACTAAACAATTCCACCAGATCTTAGGACCTTTCCCCTTATTTATATTATGAGCTGAATGGGAAATTACTCTCTAAATCATTCAAAAGATAAAGGAGTTACGTCACAGATGACTTAGTTTCTTCGAATACCAATAAAGAAAGTCTCTATTGAGGGTATCATCCCAGCATTCATCTGTTGGTACTCAAGAAAGCATGGATAAGCTTAATAATGAAAGCTGACACAGCGGGGCTCGAAATTGTGCCGCCTCTTTTGTGTTTATGCGAATTGTGCTTGCAGACAATAGAGAAACATGCTTAATTTAATAATAATAATACTTATTTACTTTATACTTACTTTATTAAGGTCAATTGGCAATACAGCTTGTGGCCTGGGAATGTCACCCAAATACATAATCATGCAACAGAGTACAGAATAAAATACATATAAAAGCAGGTATTTAATATAAAAAAATCAATCAGTGATACAAAGTATATGGCAAAATAAACATGAATAATCAACAAAGACATAAATGGTACAATAAAAACATCCAAAATACCTTCTAGTGAGGTCAATTTAATTGTAATTTTTAAAAAAATGCAAATAGTATGAACATCGTCAAACATGCTAGAACATAGCTTGGGATAGAATGAATCTATGTCATGACACCCACAAATAAACCATAGGAAGAAGTACATACAACCAGTAAAACGTTATAAAAAACTGCTACCGTAGATAGTCAAAAACATTAGTATCTGTTCTATCGACATAATGAGTAGAATTAAAAGGAAAGATAAAGAATACATTGATAACAATTATAAATCTAGTAGTAACAATTATTCCATGATGTGCCATTAAAATAAAACAGTTGGTTTATATATGTGCATAAATCAAAATAACATACATATTGTGAGAGATGCTATTGTTCCAAATTATTAAACTTCATAAGTTCATCATAAATAAACTTGAATTTTTGTTGGAATATGTCTATCTTTTGATAAAAATCATTTACTAAATTCGTGCATCGCGAGATCGGCGATGTTTCATAATCAGAGTGCATGAATACAGAGACCCTTCTTATATTATATTGTGGCATCTTCATTATAATGCAATCTGTGGTGATTTGACCATGCAATACCCCCATGAAACAATTTAATATTGTTTACAATGCGACGATCCGACAATTTAGCCAGACCCATATACGTTCTTATATTCTCAATAGGTTGATTATTGAATTTACACTTAAACTTCCACTTGAGCCAAGATCAAAACTTGTTCTGAACATTTTCAATAGATTGTTCTATATATTTTCTTTTATAACTCCAAACAGGACTTGCATATTCAAGGCCCGCTCTGACCAAGAAGCAGAATAAAACTTTGTATGTTAAGGGACTTTTAAAATTCCTTCATTTCCATTTCACAAAAGCAAGGTTCCTACGAGCTTTAGATGTTATATTTTCTATATGTTTAGTATAGTATAATTTACTATCCATAGTAATACCTAGATCTTTAACAGTAGTTTTCATCTCAATTAAATGATTTCCTAGTTTATATGGATAATAAGAAGGATTAGTTTTTCTAGTAAAAGAAGTACCAATAGTTTTATTTTCATTGAGAGGTAACAGATTGGCATTAGCCCATTGAAAAACCTTGTCAAGATCTTTCTGCAGCATCAGGTGGTCATTGATATTCGTAATATATTTCAAAATCTTTAGGTCATCAGCATATAGTAAACTATTACAAAAGAGATGGCATGATAGGTCGTTTATGAAGATAATAAACAACAGTGGCCCCAAATTTGAACCCTGAGGGATTCCAGAAGTTACCTTATATGTGGAGGATATACTGCCCTTATATCTTACCTTAAAAATTACGATCTGTTAAGTACGAACTAATCAACTTCGTAAGAGGAGCTAGAAAACCATACAGAGAGAGTTTCTTAATCAATAAATTATGAGGAACTTTGTCAAAGGCTTTTTGAAAATCTAAGTAGATAACATCAACTTGATCTCTTTCCTGAACTTTAGGCCCAGTTATGGATGTAGAGTGTACAAGATTAGTAAGAGATGATTTATTGTTCAAAAAAGCATGTTGATGCTGTAAAATACAAGTCTGAACTTAACTATAAATATGCTTATAAATAATTGTTTCCAAAATTCTCGATAAGACATTAACAACAGAAATTTTTCTATAATCGTTAATTTTCTTACCATGACATTTTGGTATTGGAGTGACTGCAACAGTTTTCCAGCTTATAGGTACATGACATGTATTTATACACCAATTATATATAGACTCAAGAATTGGAGCTATAATATGGCTGATGCCTTTAATTATGAAATTAGGTATACAAACAAGTCCTCAAGACGATTTCGGTCTTAATTCTTTGATAGTAGAGGGTACATGTTGAGTTGTAACACAAGGAGCACTAATGATCACAGAGTTATTAATGCTTTTACATATGGAGTTTTCCGGATATGGTAGATCGCCATTATTATACACAGATTGAAAGTACCTACTGAAATGTTGAACTAGTTTTTCGGGTTGCGTAATGATGGAGTCATTTACTTCAATTCCAGATAATGTTTCTGCGTTGTCCCTGGATTTACGTATATATTTCCAGAAATGTTGCTGTTCGTTAATTAAGTAATTCTAACTTTTAATGTTGTATTCCAGTTGATCTCGTCGAAGTAGACACTTGAATTGCTTCCAAAAAGTTGAGAACACTGAATAGTCACTACAGTCACCACTAATTTTGCATTTCTTATAAGCTAAGTTCTTCCTTTTTAAAGTTTGTATCAGTTCTTTAGAAAACCAGTTAGGATATTTTTTATTAAGATATTTCATAGGTGGAATGTTATCAGTTATACACTTTTTATAGCCTCCTCCACTTTTAGTTCAACTATATCCAAGTCAACATTCAAAAGTATATTGATTCAATCTACTGCACAAACTTGATTATACAAAGCTAGATAATTACCCTTATGATATTGGAACACAGGATTATTGTTGACAGTCACAGATATAAAACATACAGAAATTGTTATCTCAGTAGGTTCATGAAACTGATCCCGACGGACTATGTATTCAAGAGATTTCCTAACAGATAAATCAACATTACATAATATCAAATCTCTATCTCTGCAGTAATTATCAATGTTCAGGTTAAGGTCATCCATGAAATTAAACAAACTTTCTTTGATTTAGAATAAGAATGGATATCAGAAAAGAACTCTTTATTAGACCAATCAACTTTAGAGATGTTAAAATCCCCAATAATTAGGATGTCAAACTCATAGTTAACTAATTTAACAGATACAGAATTCAGGTAATTTTGAAAGACAATAACATTCATATTGGGAATATATTAGGAACAAGATACATACAGGACACTAATAACCTTTTCCTGTTTCCAAAATATATTTCCAGCCAAATACACTCATCAATCAGTTCCAGATCAGGTCTTCTATGCACTTTCAGGTCTTTCTTAACCGCGATCATTGCTCCACCGCCTCTGGTGCATTTAAGATCGTTGTAATTCCTATCAGGTCTATAGCAGCTATAAGTACTAGGCAGATAAACAATACTATTATTCTCCCTAGAGAGCCAAGTTTCTGTAACACAGATCAAATTGTAATCATTGCTAGCAATGGCAATATTAAAAACTGTCGCTTTTAGTTCTTAACCCCCTTACATTTTGATACCAAATTTTAACATTATGCTTAACCCTTCTATCCATTTCGATTTTCGTGAGATTTTACTTCTATACTTTTATTTATGTCCTTTAATTTACCAAAGAATGGACCAATTAATATACCATCAGGCCGTATATACGGATTACTTATTATCTGATAGTCTGATTCATTTACCTCTACGTGGAACGAAGAATACGTATCATATATCGCTTGAAGTTTAGTACATTTTTCACCAATTATGTTATGCTCCTTGATCAGATCAGCAACCTCCTTTTCAGTTACCTCGGAATGAAATCGTGTTACGAAAAGTGCTTTTATCTAACTCACTACCATATTCGTTTTTGCTTTACCTTTTCCAAACGCCATTTTACGTTCATCTTTTTTTATTTATCCTGTACCTTAGTTGCTGACTGTTTGTTAATATTATTATTATCAATTTTTTTTAGACAACATCTAGCCAAGAGTCATTAGAATTTATAGATTGTGGATCATCTATTTTCTCATTGGTCCTTACTGACAGTCCTACGTCAACGCTTTGCTTAGAGGACTTTTCCTTTAAAGCATCGCCTAATGTTGTTTGTTGTTCAATCACGGAGGTCCTAATCTTTTGTCCTGAAAATATAGATACCGAATCAAGTAATTTTGCATTTTCTTCCTTTAACATGACCATTTCCTTTTTTAAGCAATTTAGTTCCTTGATAAGGGTTTCAGTTAAGTTATTAAAGCCTTTCTGTATTAACCTAGTTAATGTATTAATATCACTATTGGCTTCTATACCAGTCAGAGCCAGATCATCAGTTAGTTCCTGCTGTACACCAACCGAGTCGTCACCCATATTACTTTTACTCTCAATATGATCTATTACGGATTTTACGGACGTCTCAGATCTAGCTGAGATATCTCCGATATAATCATTACCCTTATTCAAACATATTTCACATATAAAAGTTGATTTCAAAATTTTGTTAACTTCATGTACCTCAAGACAAGATGTATGAATTTTAAGATAACATGAATTACATATTAGTATTGTTTGTCTGCCATATATAGGCTGATCACAAATAGGACTGTTATCAGAGTTGTGTGCCATAAAAAAAAAACAACCAAAAAAAAACAAAAATACTATACTGGCCTCATAGTTCGCCCATAAACAAAAAAACAAACAAACACAAAATCGTTACCCGACCTGCCAGACGATCTGTTAAAACAGAACAGGATCATACGACCTTTCCAAATAGCTTAGATGGTACGCTTAGACTAGAAGAAGGACAAGAAACCAGGTCCTTTTTTATCCAGACAGAGCCCTACTGCAACAAATAGTTGTCACAAAAACGACCGATTGACTAAGTGCACTGTCTGTTCTCCAGTCCCACCACGTGGAGGAAAGGACGGTTACTCTTCAGATGGAGTGGCCAGAAGAATCAAAAAGACCCTTTGAACGAAGATCAAACATGGGGCCAAAGGCCGAGAAGCGATAATAATAATAATAATAATAATAATAATAATAATAATAATAATAATAATAATAATAATAATAATAATGCTTTATGGAGTTCCCATCTACTGCATGATGGGTGACAACTTAAAATACTCCTGACTTGCAACTTTTCAACTTATAACATAACAAAATTTGAATCACGATTCGGAAATCATTCACTGAAATTCCAAAATGATAACATTTTTGTAAAAGTAATCGGTAGAGCTTTCGAATTATATAAATCATTTAACCCATGTTCCCATTTAATAAAATCGTAGATTCGCCGACTATATCGCAGAGAATGGGGTAGCACGCTTGTTTTTATCACAGTGATTCATCCGCATTGAAACCCAAGCTGATATGTTTCGAAAATTTCCTTTGCCTCATCTTCCATATATATATATATATATCGTTTAACAAGTGGAGGATAGGGTACGTTGTTCTAGGATGAGATTATTGGCTTTAATGGTTTTCATTGGCAAAATGACTAATGAACTGTAGTTAAATCCCACAATCGTCTTTTCTAACAAATCTTACAAAGACAACAAATCTGTTTCTATTACAATAAAATGGAATCCTTTCATCTCGTTTTCTAACAAAGTTCCAAACCCTCGCTTGTGTTATATAATAGCCTCTACCTTTTAACATGCATTCAAATGTCCTTTGCCAAACAAGTCAACTTTCTTGTTTTCTTTTTTCTCTCTCTTTCTCGTTCCTTTTCCTTCCTTTCTTTCTCTCCCTCTTAATGTCAAACGGCGGGAAACCGTAAATGAACCACAATATTGTTACTATTATCTGTGAGCAATTCAATTCTTATTCAATAATACCAGAGCGTTTTCAGCTGCTCTTTTGTTGTTTGTTATATTCCGGGAGAAACTTATGAGACGGATCTTATCACAAGGAAATATTTCCCTCTTTAGTTATACAAAAGAAAGATTCGGTTTAACTTTCTTTTGTAAATTACTATTAAAAAATTAATTAATTTAATCTTTCATATTTCCATCAAGCTGAAAACGCTTGCGGAATAAAATAACCTAAAACAAAGAGATGTATATTCACTATTGAACCAGCCGACTCTAAGTCCTAGAGCTAATGCATTGTAAATGTTATTACACTTTAGCAGAATAGTAATTTCGTTTTATCGTAATAAAATTGGAAGATGTTTCCTTACGTGTGCGAATAATAGGAAATAATAAATCTAGAATTTAATTCTAAATTATTTTTAAGGTTTACGAACAGCACATATTAACTCATTAAAGAAAAGCTAGTGGAAACTACAAACAAAATTGGAATACACATACATATTTTCTCTGGTGATTCTGTTTAAAAGATATTTTGTATAATTACAGTTAACATTATTTTTAACTAAAGACGATGATAATATGACTCACATAAACTTAGTGAAGACCTGTGCATATTGCCCTATCAAAAGAATTCGGGTATATGTTTCAATTATAAGTTAACACTTTCTATCTTTCATCAAATTATCTTATGATTTCACAGGTGAACCGTTTATTTTTACAGTAAGGGGCTTAGCAGGGGTAATATGGTGCAAAGTGCCTTGGAAGGGATCGTGATAAAAATAATACCATATTCAGTACTATAAATGATGGCTTACCAACAAATTTCAGCTCAAAAGATACTAACATAACCTCAAAATAAATTTAAGTTTTTGTTTGGTAATTTAGCGATATCTCGGTCAGATATGACCTTCATTTTTTTTTTAAATCGAAGATTGTTTCAAGCTATACAAGATGGTATTTCTTGCAGATGAATGCGCAAAATTAAAATTTTGAGAGAGGTTAGAAAATTTGAAAATTGAATTTTAAAAACCAAAGACAACAGTTGGCTCGAAAAACATATACTATGTGTGATGTATTTTTAGTGGTTCTATAATCATGGAGTTTTTCAGATGTCTTAAAGAGGTAGAACATAATTAAAAGAATAAAAACAGCATTTTTGACGGTTTTAAGGCGTTTTACATTCTTTTCTTTAGCTCACAATGGTTCGTGCTGTCCTCAAATCTTGCAACGTTAATTTAACTCATTTCTCAACGTCATGTAATAATGAAATTTTACACATCGACGTAAGCCGGGTGATATTACAACATCCCATTGTTCTTTCATATATTTCTATCTGTGTATATATTTTAAAAACATATTTTAATATTCTTTTATTATAGAATTCTTTATCCTAAAATAAATACTAGCTTGCACCGGGGCTGGGGTTGGCTGGTTGCAGAACACTAAGATTTGGGCCATACTTTAGGATTTTTAGCTTGAGAAAAAATATGAACACAGAAATAACCAAAAGAAAGTTAATATAAAAGGACTTTCTCAACGGTGCAAATTAACCAGAACAACGCCATCAGTCGAGCGCAGAGATTGAAAATAAGATAAGTGGCCGGGCTTCTTACGTAAAGCGAACACCGTTAATACAAGTTCGAAAGCCCCGTTTGCCAAGTCGCCTTTGTGAATGACTGGCCAAGACGTCCGCATCTTGAGTGAAAGGTCTCGGGCTCGAATTTCACACGGGAAAACACTTTTCTTCCTTTTTCTTCAAACATATCTTTTTATATCTTCATATTTATTATTTAATAATTGTTAGGATGTGTATAAATAACTCATTGCTACTGAAAGCTACGATGTATCTGGATGCATACCGAGCGAGGTGTGCAAGGGGGCACGGTGTGTCCGAAGGGAGCTTACCCCGGTTAGCGGTGGGCATACGCAAACGTGTTTTTAACATTCTATTCCACCTGTCAATTTTCTTTTTGATGCACACAAAATTCATTTTATCTTTATCTGATCACATACCTTGTGTTGTTCATTTGCAAGATCGAGACATTCGTAATAAAATAATAAAGACACCCTTTTATTAAACCACTGGTACTAAAAAGTAACAAAAAATAAGTTTGTTCATCCACGATTAAAGCGAAGAGCATGGGGTGAGAAAATTGAAGAATTTATAAAGTTACTTTATATGAGAGAATGTTTTTTTTATAATCGTGCATGAAAAAAATTATTTTGTTACTTTTAGTACAACACTTTTGCGTATGCCCACCGCTGACCGGCGGCTGCGTGTCCTTGCGCCAAACCGCTCAGCTTCCTTCGAACGTACCGTGCCCACACTCTTGCACATCTCGCTCGGTGTGCGCCTAGATGCATCCTAGCTTTCAGTAGCAATAGTTATTTATACACATCCTAACCAATTATTAAATAATTAATATGAACATATAAAAATATATATGTTTAAAGATAAAAGAAGAAAAGTGTTGTCCCGGGACGGAATTTGATATTTCATTCAAGAAGCCGTCATCTTGACCAGTCGTCCACGAAGGCAACTTGGCAAACGGGGCTTCCGAACTTGTATTAACGGTGCACGTGTACGTAAGAAGTCCGGCCACTTGTCTTATTTTCAATCTCTGTGCTCGACTGATGGTATTGTCCTGGTTAATTTGCACCGTTGATGAAGTCCTTTTATATTAACATTTTCCGGGTTATTTCGATGTTCATATTTTTTATCAAGCTAATATTTTGTGGTCTTAAGTGTTCTGCAGTCAGCCAACCCCAGCTCCGGTGCAGGCTAGTATTTATTTTACGATAGAGAAGTCTGTAACAACAAAATATTAAAATATGTTTTAAAATATATACATAGATAGAAATATATGAAAATAACAATGGAATGTTGTATTGTCACCCAACGTACGTCGATGTGCAAAATTTCATCATTGTATGACGTCGAGAAATGAGTTAAATTAACGTTGCAAGATTTGAGGACAGCACGAACCATTGTAAGCTAAAGAATCAAATGTAAAACTCCTTAAAACCGACAAAAATGCTGTATTTTATTTTTTGGTTATGCTCTACCACTTTAAGACTTCTGAAAAAATCCATGATTATAGAACCACTAAAAATACATCATATATATTTTTTCGAGCCAACTGTTGTCTTCATTTTTTAAATTCAATTTTCTAATTTTCTAACCTCTTTTTTTAAAATTTTAATTTTGCGCCAACAAAGTTGCAAAAACTACCATTTTCTTGAGCTTAAAACAATCTTCGATTTTAAAAAAATTGTCATTGTTGGTGCAATTCTGACCGACATATCGCTAAATTACCAAACAAACACTTAAATTTATTTTAAGGTTAGGTTAGTATCTTTTGAGCTAAGTATTTTTTATCGCGATTCCTTCCAAAGTACTTTTCACCATCTTAACCCTGATCAGGAGTATTTTATCTGTCAATGCAGTTTCAAATTACGTTGATTTGTAATTAATAGCGATTGCTGACAATTTGAATGTATGTTTACAATTAGAAAAAATGCACTGACTTTTGCTTCAGATGTTCTTTGTTCGTTAGCCTTACGAATGAAAACTACCTGGAATGGAAGTTTCTCAAGGGATTTGTATCTAGGGAAGATTTAATGAAGAAGCAAGTATAATGAATCATTTCCTGTAGACATATATGTACTGTACATATTCATCATAACACAATTAAACAACTCAGGAAACACCAGAGAAACGGAATGTTTCGGGTTTAGAAATGTTTATAGTTCCTAGACTATTAATAAGAAAAGCGTCCTGCATATTGCGAGATTCAATATCTATACTTAAAAGTATGCTTCATAATACCGGATAGAGGAACTCCGTGATTCGTTCTGTAGTGCGAGAAGAAAAGTCGCAGGTGAATCTATATATCTATGTAGTTGCCTAGGAGCAGGCTACTTATATTGACTGGAATTTCATATATTGTTTCGAGAAGTCTTGTGTCATTCCCCTCCAGACAGAAGACTCTCTAGAGATTCTGAATTGAGCTCTTAATGCAACGAAACGTTAAATATGCTTAAATATTTGTAGTCGCAGCTTTCTTTTAACAATATTGTGACGATAAACATCGCCTAATGCAAAAAGGGTCCAACGGGGTATTCTTACCGTTTTTGAAATCATATTAGACGGTTGTAATTTGATACAAATCAAAATTTATATTTTGTTTTTACTTACAGAGAATTAACTGCCATTTATGAATGATAATGGGAACAGTGGATGAAAAACGTATACGTTTTAAAAAATGACGTAATCAGAAATAAAATGACCTTTGAATTTGAAGTAATAAGAGTGGTAGAGAAGTTACGCCCTTTTCAAATCAAATCCACAAATGATGTTCATCATGCTTTAATAACCCTTTGTAAAAGTTTCAACTCTCCAAATGTAGACTCTAGAGATCAGGGCAGCTATTTGAATCAGATGGAACAACAGCCAAATCAGGGTATACTGAAAGAATGTTCTCACTTAGGAGTTGCTAATACTGTTTGTTTCCATCCAAAATCTGTTTGCTACCCTTCAAAAGCAAAAGTAGAGTTGTGTGCCTTATTAAGAGATAAATATAAGTGAATTTAAGCAGTGCAGAGTCTGGAGATGAAAGACATATTTCTCAAAATTCTTCTTTCAGGCTTACGCCTTTGTTCCATCAAACTCCTCAATTCTTGCGAACGCACTTTCGCAACTTGTCACTGAAATTCTCAAACGTGAAGTTTTAATTTAAGAAACCAAGCACTACACAAGAACTGAAGAACGCAGTTTCTGGGTAACTAGCAGCAATTCCACGAAATATTGTCCAACGTGCTGAGCGGAATTTCAGTGACAGGATACAAGAGTGCGGTTGCAAGAATTGTGGTCATTTTGATGACGTCAACTTTAGAAACTAGAGTTTCTTCATCCAATTTTTTCTATTATCATTCATGCATGGCATTTAATTGACTAAATGTGAATAATATAAATTGTGTTTTGAATCAAATCACAACCTTCAAATATGATTTCAAGAACCGTCAGATTTCCCTCCCAGACCCTTTATAATTTAAAATCTTTAAGAAACACACCCATTGTTTTAAGGAAAACATTAACAAATTAAGAAGAAAAATATATCTCATGCATAAAAGCACTTGGAAAGGATAAATTTCTGTTGATGACCAAAAAAATGTTTATTTATACTAATATCGACTCAACTAAGCAATACTAAGCACTCTTCTGTTTCACATCCAAACGACAATTGGCTAGCTTTTAAATATTGCTTCCGGAGTACGAACCCACCATTTTATTGATCAAAGTAAAGAAATGTTGAAACTCTTCGCCAGCATTTAATCCCACTTAATATTCCTCGCTTAATATTTTATCGGACTGTAACGAACTACAAACAAGCAGCTGAAAATACCTTGGTATTATTCAATAGAAATTGGATTGCCCACAGATGATAGTCACGACATTTGTGATTCGTTTACATTCCCCACCCTTTGACATTAGAAGAGAGAGAGGAAGGGGGAAGCAAGCAGATAGACGTGTTTGTCAGAGAAGATTGAATGTTTGATTAAAGGTAGATTATTATATAGCACAAGCAGAACCAATAGAATTTTTTAGAAAACGAAATTAAGGGACTCAATTTTGTTGTATAACGAAATTTATAGTTGCTTTTCTAAGATTTGTTAGAAAAGATGGTTCTGGATTTAACTTAGATTCGTTAGTCTTTTGTAGAGATTTAAACGAAATTAGAGCTAATAATGAAATCCTAGTGCAACGTGCCCTATTCTGTGCTTGCCAAAAGAAGGTGAGGTAACGAAAATTTCCCACTCCGTTTATTTCGTAACCGGCAGATTCCTCTGATCATTTCCGAGATATCTCAACTCAGATTTCGAAACGAATCACATCAGTACAATAATTAGGCAAATCTAATCTTACTGTTACCATGGATTAATAAAAAATCAAATCTTATATTCGTGAGATCATTCTTGGATTAACTTTGCACTGATGACTATCAAAGTAAAAAATAGATTGAATTACACTTTCCATTTATCGTAAACCTATTCAAATGTCTCCTTTTTGCCTTGAGGTAGCAAGGAGCTAATTAATAAAATTATATTATTTAGAGTAAATGATTGATTTAAATGGAAATACTCCTTATTCTTATTTAATTTTTACCCAAGGTATACGTTATATAGAAAGGTTGAAGTTTTGTAGTAGCAAGTACATAAGTGTGTGATGTTGTAGAAGTACTCGCATTATGTATTAATTTCATTAAAATCGGACCTAATTTGATCAGGTTATGAAGCAAATAGTTTCCTTTTTATCGGTATGTGGGAGTAACTTCAGCTTGTTTAGTAAGCTAATCTAACATATTTTTTTTATGCTGATTGGCTTATTTTCGATTATAATATGTTTATAATGTGAGTGAAGGAATCTGCTATAAGTTCTACTCCATTATTTGCTGCTAAACTATTATGTTTATGAATTGAATAAGGGTGTAGTTGTCCCTTCTTCCAGTGATTCATTTCTGAATAACTAAAGCTTTTATCTGTGAACAATGGAGATCAGCTGGTAAGTCATTTAGGTCGTACAAATGCACCTAATATTCCTACGTTTATGTAAATTCAGTTTCCTTAACTGTCCTTTCTGGGCTATAGCTTACTTTATCATCTATTGAGGTTGTCACTCTTAGCTCGGTTTGTATAATGATGTATCTAGCTTGATCTACATCATTAATATTTGAACTTTAACTTGAACTTATTGGTTTTAACAGTTTTTTTAACATTTATTTTTATTTTTCTCAGTGTAGTATTTTTCTCCTGGAAACTAGGATCAATACATAAGAACCTTGGCTTAAATGGCAAAATTGCTTTAATACGCCCCTTTGTATACATTCACATTAGTATATAGCGTTTAATTTTGTCATTTATGTAGATTGCGATTTTTGGCATTTTAAAGAAAATTAAAGTAGTGTTGATGGGTTTCACAAACCTCCGTTAAGATTTTAATGAATGGTTAGGGAATTTAATATATTTAAATGCACTTAAAGTTACTAAAAGTTTCGTCTACCCGTAACGATGATTGGTAAATCCAACTTTTATCATTTAAAATTACAATGTGATTGTGTAATAGATTACAAGTTATTAAATATTAGAATGTAAATTACACACTAAGGTAATTTAGCTTTTGAATGAAGTAGTCTAATAAGAAATAATCTTTTGTTTGTCCACAGATCGTTAGAGGAACATGCAGCATGTGGTGACTGGATCTTTGCTGTATCTTGTGGTTGTGGTGACCTATTCCAAAGGTGACCCTAGCGTCGGAGAACATGTTGCATCATCCGAAGCGGTGACGTCGGGCCAGGAGGACAAGCGCGCTTGGACAGATCTGCAACAGGGATGGGGCAAGAGAGGTTGGGGGGATTTACAACAAGCGTGGGGAAAGCGAGGATGGAACGATCTTCAGGGAGCATGGGGGAAGAGAGGGTGGCAAGATTTGCAGGTAAGTGCAGCACTTATTAGCTCCATCAACTTGTAATTACACCCATACTCTTGTATGCAATATTTCAGAGGAATATTAAACCTTTAGTTACATTAAGTAAAATTCATTTACGCAAAACGACTGTTATTACATAGCATATAATATGTCACATATATCTGTGGAATTCTTTCAAAATGTTTTGAGTATTCAGTTGAAGTAAACGGGTGCAGAAATCAACAAAGGATAAATAAACCGAAAGTTCAAAGAATAACGTTAACACTGATTTTTTGATAAACAATTATATGTTGGACTTCCTTTTTATGAGCATCTCGACCTACACATTATTGATTTACGATTTATTAATTATTTCTTTTGTACGTCATTGTCACATTTTGCCGTCAGTACATACCTAGTGTTCAAAATAAAAAATGCCAAGTATTTTCAAAACATAGCTTAATACCTTAGCTTACGTAAGATACACTAAAATAAAACAAATTAAAATGCATGTAGATAGTAGCGTGATACTCAACTGTCAATAATACATGATGTACTCAAAAGCTAAAGGATGTTGGTAACATTAAAAAGTAAAAAACGTCGAATGCATCCTTTATATATTGTACAAAATGCATGTCTAATCCATTTCCAAACCCACCCTTGTCCAAGCGCCATAAATGTTGGGGAATAGCTAAACCCACTTGTAATACACTTCCTATTTTTCAAAGATAAAATTTGCAGTCATGAATATCTTAGAAATAGTGGAGGAAGTTTTAAGTTTACGAAGATTTAATTATTTGTTTTTCAGAGAAAGATTGGGAATGATAAAACATATACAGATTTTACTGTTAGTTTTTGTTTCCTTCCTTTACTTTCTTAAGATAATTAATTGATTTTAGACATTCTGGAATCATAAAAATTTACTAATATGCTGGAAAATAATGATATGAACTCAATAATTCCAATATCTCAATTTTACATTTATTTATTTATTTATTTATTTATTTTTGTGGACTACACATATATGACACTCATATTCATATTTTATTCAGCAGCACAATGCACCTTAGCTTGACTTTGTACATATTAATATTTTCTGTGACATATATTTTGTCTTATAAGAGGTTTGTCCCACAAGAGCTGAAAATAAAGTAAACACATACTCTTTATTGAACATGCATAAAATAACAGGTTCTGTTTAGGATTGAATAGAGCGATTCAAACACTGCTGCCACTCTTTGTAACAGTGAAGGAAGTATTCCCATGAAATGTTATATAAAATCCTCGTTATATCTCCATGGTTGTTTTGAACTGTCCCAAAATGTTGACCTTTGAGGTAGTTTTTCAGCTTGGAAAGCAACAAATTCCTCCACAGTCAATAATGTCTGACTGGCAGCATTGTTGGGGTGGTGGAGGACATATTTGATTGCAATTCACGTCTGACGCTCACAGTTCTGTTTTTTAAACGCTGGAGTACCTGTAGATAAAATGTTTGACAGTCTCTTTCGGTGGTACAGACTCTTTGTAAACATGAGCATAAAGTGAACTCGTGACTTGCTCGTTCGCGCTGTTTTTCATCGATGTTACTGGAGGTTGTGCCACTCTGAACATTGTCTTTTGGTTATGGCGTCATACACAAAAAAACAACTTTTATCTTCGCTGATTATTCACTACAGCAATTTAGGCTTGCGTGTAACATGATCTAGGATTTTCTGGAACATCAACAAAATATACTTCAGCTGTCAAATTCCTAGGGACCAGTTTCATACTAATTTTTATCTTCAGATCTCCCGTGATGATTTCGTGAACTGCCTTTTCGGTGGTTCTACCTCCCTCATGTGCAAACGCCGGTTCTTATCCGGCACAATCTTCACATGAGTCACATCGTTCTCAGTTCATAAAATTGAAAGATACCTTGCGCGCTATTTGTCTTCAACGTTTGCTCTTGTGACCTTGAAGGCCTTGTTTCATCTGAATAATTGGGCTAAAGACAAAGCAGCATTTCCATAAGCTGGCTTTAATAACAGGATTTTCAGATATTTCGGTAGACCTTCATTGCATAACGTTGCTCCAAACTCCTATGAAGTTCTCCCGCGACAATTCACAAATCACTATGCACTTTACTAACGATATTACTGCTACAGAGTTGCTGTCTTAGCTACCGAAAGTCTAACGAGAAAAATTGGTGTGATCTTCAATCAATAAATGGCCATTTTCTTACATCTGCCTAATAGTTACTATGAATTAATGGCAAAGCTCTTCACATTGACATTGAAGTTGTTTAAATTCTGCTCAACCAAGACTAGGTGACGGAAAAAGTTGACTACAGTTTAATTCAGTCTCTCCGGTCCTATGACTTTAAATGGTGCCACGAGAAGCAAAACTGGCTGCTTTTTTAGCCTAACAACTATTTCTGAGAAAATGTAATCACCTAGGTACATCACCCCTCAATTTGTGATGACAAAGCAACAATCCTGATGGTGATTTTGCAATTACACTTGTTTCTATGTTAATTCAAATTTATTATTAAGTTAATAATGTGTATCGACAATACTCAGATCTTAAAACACTTAAAGCTATTATCTCAACAATTATTTTTTACGTTAAAGTACAACAAAATGGTATATCAGAATGAATTGTGTGCAGTAACAGATAAGAGGGTTTCTTTAATGCGGCGATCCATATTTTGAGTAAGAAAAACAACTAAATAGTAGCTACAAAATAAATTAGAATATTTCCTCTTCTAAAGCGAGCAAAACTATTATTAACATGTACCAAATGTAAGAAAATCTTTTGTAGAAACAATTACTGCTATGCCAGCAAGTAATTGGACAGTGACACAGACAGTAGACACTCCTAACCTCTCGATTAATATCAATAAGGTTAAAATTGAAAATGTACAGAACAGTTATTCTGCCGGTAATACTTGAAGGTTGCGAAAGTTGGAGTGATGACCCTAACAGATGGACATAAATTATGCGGATTTGAAAATTGTGTTTTGGGAAAGAGCTACACAGATTGTACAATTCATCCTATATTATAAGACTAATGAAATCATGATAGTTAAGATGGGCAAGCCATGTAGCTCGTATGGGGGGAAAACGAAGATCATATTCTATCTTGGTTGATAAGCAGGAGGTAAGGTGGCCGTTGGGAAGACGTAGATGTCTTTGGGATGACAATATTAGAAGATATTTTCGTGGCCTTATGTTGCACTGAATAGAATCCAATGGCAAACGTTTCTTACTGCGGCGATGAATTTGCGAGTTCTGTAAGCCATAAAGTTAGTTAATCTTTTTCACGGATATTTCAGCTTCATTTTGTCAGCTAGAGTAAAATGTCTTTAGTTTGATAAACTTATGTTTCAAGGTCATCACGCATGTGGCAACATATCTGGCAATGCAACAAATACCCATTAAAAATTAGGCCTATTTTGGAATTTATTTTTTGTATATTTTAAATCGCAGTAGCGAGTATTCTTTTAGGTTCGAATTGTCTCTGAATAGTTTACCATGTGTGCTCTTATTTCTTATTTCTGTACTTACTGTATTATTCACACTTAGGGAGTGCGAATTGATTATTAATATGTGTACTTTCCAGACGAAAAAAGAACCATCTTTCCTCTCGTCAATTATAAAGATTTTAGGAGCAACAACGAAAGAATAGAAAACACTGGCAAAAGAAGGATATAGAATTTTCCTCAATACGAGCGACGACGGCTACAAAAACCTAAATCTAGTGTAGATTAACTTGATTTAATTAATATAAATAAACAGAAATCTGCAAAATAGAAAAGAAACAAGAAACATGTTACAATGAACATGATTCTGTGGAAGTAATCAACTCGAAAATGTTTCATGTTTCGCAGACTCAAACGAACAATATTTCGTTCTTACCCGATATTAAACTGCATCTTGCACATGAATAAATAGAAATCATGTTGTAAAAGTTTGAATTATGATTTTAGCATGTGACATGAGATTATATTTTTGTAATTAACATTAAACTAGTTACATTATTGTAACGTAAATGCATACTTCGGAAATACATCACTGAGAGCACTTTAAAATTGAATTTTAAAATAATACGAGTGAACATTCACATTAAAATTTTCTTGTATTTTTTAATATAAAGGAATCAATACCGTAAATCAAATCTTCAATAGTTTTCTAGCACTACGGTTTAGTAGAAACTTTTTTCTGCAGTAACTGGAGGTGGTTTTGTCATAACAAAAGATTTCATGACTCCACATCAGTAAGTTTTTCAGCCTTTTCCATCCTCATAATACAAAATAACATTCACGAAATGTAGCCTATTTGATGTTGCAAGGATAACCACAATTACTTATGTATAAATTTCAACTATAACTTCAGAGTTGTATACAGACACTTTTCTGTGGATCTTACTATTCAAAGGGTATCTGAGACAGAACTCGGGCATGCTAACGGCTCAGACTAAACGGCTACGTTGGTCGACAAACGATAACTGGTTGTAAACAGCGCTTTGGAAGCTTTATTTACACAGTTCGTGTGCCGTATCACGCGCCAGATTGTTGCGCAGGCGTACGTGCCCAATATTATTCCAGTCTCAAAATGCTGATCGCTGGTTAGAGTTCCACTGACGGCTATAAATACTGAGATTTTTTAGATTGTTTCGATTTTACTACGCAAATGCCGGCATGGTGCCAAAAAATGGCTCTTACCGCTATTTCTTTTCTTCCGATGAAATCCCTCAGGCTTGTGACGAATTTAGTCGTAGACTGTCTACCAACTTTAACAATTGTTAAATTAGAAATGAAATAACTTTAAAGATTCTTCAACATTTCCTCAGTCTAAATACAGCTAAGTATCAAAGAAATTACAGTCCGAGAAATGTTGTATATATCAGTTTGTCAGTCTCATTCATACGCATTAGAGTAATTGACATAAAATTAAATATATTCGAGAAACTAATGGTATTAGATAGTGCTATAAAACTTATCTATGAGAAACTATAATAGTTAGTTCCAGTTTCCTGATTATCCAAGAAATCGGCTCGATTTGAGAAATTAGGATACTCTCCTGCAATAAAATTTAAGACTTGGGGGGAGGGAATAGTAATTAACTTTTGCGAAATTTACGATTGAAAATTTAACTCACTGCAAGTGTTAAGAGGAATATGTTACCCAAATTAGCTGCAACTTTGCCAATTGGTGAAACAATTTTAAAAGCGTTTTTCCCACACAAAGTTCTCAATTATCAGTTCCCTTCCGGAAAGAAGGATTTTACTACACATATATGTCCTACTAAGAGGTTATGAAAGATATGGGTTATGATAATGACATATAATTGTTATTTTATCATTTTGTAATCGAAAATCTCTTTAGAAATCTATCTTAAAATCCGAATTCCATTCCTTTATGTTTACTTGTTTCTCTCTTTGCAACCGTTAAAAGAGCATCAAATGTCCATTACAGTGAAACACGCAACCAATCGTCAGCTTTACGATGTGCTTTTGTTTATGCCATCTGAGTATTTCGTGCGCTGCGGGTTTTCGTCAAATAAATGAACATCGATTGACCCCGTGTGGTGGAAGAGAAAGAGACAGAATGCGTTTCGCGGAACAGAATTGAAATGAAATATTAGACAACAAAAGTCGATTTTGTGTTTCGCTCAAATTCATTCGTTCTATTGCGTTATATATATTGATTCTCTGTGCCACAAATATTGAAGTCAGCTTATTTTTTTAAGAATGAATGATAGGCAAGAATAAGTTACTATGGACGTCATATGAAATAGTTCTGTGTAATATTGGTAGTCGAAGCTCATAAAAATGTTACGAGTAAATTGTTTAATACTTCTTCTAATTTAGGAATTCGAGTCATTTTACGAGGGGCATCACAAGATCCCGTACCGTTTTGTTCTTATTAAAATATGTAGTTAGCAGATCGGTATCATTAATTGTGAATTAACTTTAGATTTTAAAGTTATAACTGTGCAAAACTGCAAACCTTGAACTTTATACTTTATTCTCAGCCTGAGTTCATCCGTGAAGAAAAGCCATTTTCATCTTAGTTCCTAAATTCATCCTTGGAGAAAAGCTGTTTTTATCTTTGTTCCTAAGTTCAGCATTGAAAAAAATCTGTTTTAACCACTGACTTAAAATGAGGGATTTCATCGCAAAGAAGCAATGTCATGTATTTTGGTACATAAATTGACAAAAGTAATAAAAGTTTCATCCATTGGGATCACATACTCTAATGATTGTCTATTGATGACAAAGTTCTTGTTTAGATTACCACTAGAAATTGAATTTCCGGAGACCTTCTTGTCTTTGCAACTGATGAGTAATTTGACATGAACTGATCTTAAATAGCTACAAGTATCAATCAAAATTCTTGCGATACAGATTCCTGTATGGTTGTAGCTCAACAGTTATCTTATTGACTTCCATGATCAGTGCCTCAATAAGAAGGATGTTTTCTGCTCTGGTGGCAACAATAGGGCCTTGAAACTTTGGCAAATTCTTACTTGATTACAGCTTGCCAGTAAATTCACAAACCCATTATTCCTAGAGAGCACTGTTCTAATGTTATCTCTAAGAACATCTTTCAGCTCATCATTAATATCAATGGTTTGTTCACTGCGTGCAGATATAACCTTTATCACAGCCACAGTGAAATTTATCGTTTCAATGCACTGTTGGAAAGATCTAAAGGAAAAACAGAAATTAATTATATAAACTTGAAATTTTGTACAATTAAGTACATTCACATATAGAGATATTTATCGATCCATTGAATTATTTTAATGAGGGGAAAGCACTACGGACGTTTAGTATGATCCTGATAAAAAAATTCCATAGTATAGTGTACTTTAATAATAAAAAAACAAACAAGAAAAGCCGAACCCTATTCCGTTCTGTAAACAGTCATTATTTTAAAAAAATATTCTCTGCGTGAGTTCTATTTAATATTTCATGTCGTTACAAAATACAACTAAAGAAAAAGAAATAGGATTTCAGATAGTTTGATTACAAGAAGTATATCTTTATAAACGGATAGAAATTTCAAGTTTACATATTCTAAACCTCGCTTATAAAACATATATTGCCTGTAAATAAACGTACGGCACTAATATATGCCATAGAGTCAGATAGTCTATGCCTAAAAATTTATTAGATTTTCTTGGAAGGACATAAAGGAACAAAGTTATCAAGTATTTAATTTAATATTGAATAACTTTTAAAATTATTACTTGATGTCGATTCTTAATAGCAAAAACACTAATTAGATAATCGCAATATAGAATACTTGATATCTAGAATATATTTAGAATTCCGGAATAAATTAGCAATTTTTAGTGAGATGTTTTGAATCTCGTAATGCAATCATATGAAAAACGAGAACAAGCAGTGTAAATATAATTGAAGCCAATATACAAGTTGAGAATTTGAGTACAAAGGACGTATTATTTGCTAAAGATATTGATGAAATACATGAATTCTTGTTGTTCCTGACAAAACATAAGTGTCTGTAAGAAACGTATTCAACTCCACAATATGCTGGGAATTAGATTTATTGTTAAGGAATATACAGTATTAACATTATTAATATATCGAAATGTACCAAAGGATTACAAAATCCAGGCAAGTATTGAATTTTTGTTATATTTCTTAGATGATATTATGCTATTAGATCTTGTGAGTAGAAATTATAGAGATCATATCAGAGCAACACCTTTTCTTGGAATATGTTCCTTACAATGATGTAGTCTACCGGGTGGCTGAGCGGTCTGCGGTGGTAGGCCATCGACTCGAAAGTCCCGGTTTCGAGTCCCGGCAGGGACATGGGTGTGGATTTTAACAGCTAAAGGCGAATCGTGACGTTCCGAAGTCCAAAGTTACTAGACTGGCCCATATAAAATAAAGTTTTACAATGATGTGCTCTATATAAAGTGTATAGGAAAAATGACCACATTTTTTGCTTTAAGGAACAATATTTCAGACTTTAACTGCATGACTCCTTACAATGGGATCATACAGTAATAAAAGTTTAAAATGGACAAACATAAAGAATACAATACTTTACGTTGCTCGCGTACTAAGAGTAAAAGACACCACACAGTACGAAAAAATATACTGATAAAAGCAATAGCATTGCAAATTCTTTAATAATACGATGATGGAAGTGATGGATAGATTAGACAAGGAGAATACAAATCAATGGATTTCAGAAACAGCACTTTTCAACTGCATCTGAGGTTAACTTGGTACTTCAAGTAACCTCTCAGATGGTAAAGCCAAACTGTGCTCAGAATTGTTGTCAACGTCAAAATAAAATGTGTCAGCGATAAAGGGGTGGAATAAATTTTTATCGAAGTAATATTCTTACTTCTGGAATTATCATTATCTTCTTTTCACGCATTACCGATAGCTATAAACCTGTACGTGTAACTCGCTTCTACAGCCTTTATTTACAAATTTTCTTTACTATATGCACTTTAGAATGTTGTAAACCTGTCTAACATCTTAATGGTTTCAAACTTATATGTACTGATTATTAGAAAGAAAGATCGTCTATTTTTAACGATAACAGTGGCTAACAAAAGACCAGGGCACAGGCAAGACTAAATGAACGTTTAGAATCTTTTTCAACTGTACTAACTTTACACTATAAACTTATTGATCCCTCTTCTTCTCTTTTTAAATAATATTTGCTTTAGTTCTCTTGCCGAAACTTTTCTTATATTTTAATGATATGAATCTTTAATATGCGATAAATCTATTAATGTATATATCGCTCTCTGTGTGTAAGATAATGTGAGGTGTTAATATTAATAAGCACTAAACCAGTAGAAAAGTTTATGGTTACTATATTAGTGTTACTGCATCTTTGTAACTTTAATTCCTGTAACACATGTTTAATGCAACTTACCTCTTGCTTTCATCAAAATTACATAGAAAAAGGAATTAAGACGCGAGTGTAAAGTTTAATGCAAATTCTATACACGTGGAATCGTTAGCATTCATCTTATTTTGATATCTAAATCGAAGGAAAAAAGTCCCGTTAGCCTGAGAGATAATCGATAATGCAAAAAATGGTGTAATTAAATTTGTATAAGAGCAAAGAAGAAGATAAACAAAATACAAACTCAAACACAAGACTGAAAGGTTAAAGTTTGTGCTGAAGAGCGATCATGTATTAGAAGCGAATAGACCCTTAGCATGAATGTATTGAAATATTTAGCATATTTCTCTTTGTTTTCTTTCTCTCTCTCTCTCTCTGCGATATACAGACAGGTGGGAGAGAGTCGACCAGAAAGAGATACTTGTGTAAGTTTAAAAATATCTAGCTTCTAATTTAGAAAACCGTATTGCCTTCACTGAAACCTTATAACAATGTACCTACTTTGCTGGCTAAGTTGACAAACCTTACCAAAATATTTCCGTCCTCATTAAAATGTTCTCGTTTAGCAATTAGATTCTAGTAAACTACTTTCCTAGACTGGTCGGATTAAGCACGATACTGATAGAAACAGCACATGACTGTTCCCACTTTTGCTCTTACTATAACAACAAATATTTTATAAAAATCACAATTTAAAACTAATGGTATGCAATATCATTAAAGAGAAAGTACAATTAACAAAGATTTTATTGAAGATGTAGTTTCGTTACAATTATTTTGTAAGTGTTTCACAGTAGAAGAATAATTCTTACAAGGAAGGATCACGGTTCTCAAACACACAAATCCTATTTATACCTAATACATTGCAAGCAACATAACGATATATGTAGATTACCAAAATTTAAGGTGCCATGATCTAGGGGGACTAGGGGCTAGGGGCTCCGGAACTTCGAATGTCACAAAAATGTATATAAAGGCAGACGTGAGGTTTTAATTGAATATCTTGAAAACGGGAAAAACTATCAAAATAAAACTTGTACAACATATAACTGACCACAAGTAGTAACAAAAACCATAAGCAGTGTTGCCAACGCAGAACAATGTTACATTTTTTTAAGTAGCATTATATACCAATTAATGCACATTGGAAAAGTACTGGCAATATAAAAGAAAATAGTACAAGTTTGATGTATATTGTTGCAAACTATCGAAGATATATCACACCAACACGAAGATTGCAACACTGTGGTACCAGCGTTTTTTGTTTGCTACTAGTGCTTTTTAAATATATCTTACTTGCTACGTGGTTCCATTAAATAGTGACAATGCTTTCACTATTCCCCAACCCTCGATAGTATACGTGCTGATTAGCGTTTCTACTGTTATTCCAGATACCAGCATATTGGCCTGTGTATCCACATATATTTTCTAACCCGACAACTTACAGCTCATATATCTTTCATAGGTTGCAACACTGTGCAGCCAACTTGTACAATTTTCTTTTCTATTGCCAGTACTTTTCCATTGTACATTAATTGGTGTATAATGCTATTTAAAAAATTGTAACTTAGTTCTGCGTTGGCAACACTGCTTATTGTTTTGTCATTACTTGTGGTCAGTTATATGTTGTGCAAGTTTTATCTTGATTACTTTTCCCGTTTTCAAGATATAATATTCCATTAAAACCTCACTACTGCCTTTATACACATTTTTGTGATATTCGAAGTTCCGGAGCCCCTAGTCCCTTCCCCCTAGATCATGGCACCTTAAATTTTGGTGATCTACATATATCTTTATGTTACTTGAAATGTATTAGGTATGAATAGGATTTGCGTGTTTGAGAACCGTGCCCCTTTCTTGTTAGTTTATTTTTATCTATATTTCTTTTTAATGCTACTATTTTACACGATACTAAATATTTTAAACGTTCACCTAAACATTTTAGCCATCTACCACAAGATGTCCTGTTTAATCTGGCATTCGCAGTAAAAAAACAACATGGCTTCCAGTAACGATTCATACTTTTCATAAAGTGTAAGAACTATAACTTCAAATCCACCACCACCACCTTAGATGAGCTGATTTGTGACTTCCTTTCTAATCGAGCAATTAACTTCTTAGCATGGGCTTAATATTGAGTGGCTGGACTACGCCCGGATTGGTATCCGAAGCAAAGTGCGGCTGTACCGACAAAACATACTATGTTACTTGCCACGACATATCCCAAATTTGCTCAATGAAACAGGAAAAATGTGTAAACCTCAGTCAGGATAACCGGCAGCAGAATTCAAACCCGCTTTCCTGACCAGTGACAGTACGGAGTCCTCTCCCGTAACTAGGACACGCCTGGCGAATATGAGGTGGATTCAAATCATTTTCAAAATACAGTATAATCAAGCTCATAACTAAAACTAATATATTCAGGATTTTCCTTTCAATTGCGCAGAGGCATAGCCGCTTCCTTCTCCATTCCTTTCCCAAAAGTTGTGTTGACCAAAGGATATCACTGATCAGGGTTGAAAACGTCTTGGTTAAGAGGAGCAGTCCGTAAATAGACATTAAATGATTAAGTAAGCTGAACCTCGTAGGCAAGACAATATAATAATTTTATGTGTATTTCATTATGTGTCTTTCTTTATCGTCATACTAGTCAAATCGTAGCAATCTTCAATTACAACTTCCGCGTTCTTTCAAATCTTCAGTCTAAATATGAATGTTAGTAATATATTTGCAGATAGTTAGTCACCTTAAGCTATGAAAATCGCTGCAATTATCTTTTTTTACTATAGTAGTAGCTCCACTATAAGTATAGAAAACATGTTCTCTTTTCGCATGCATATTAGTTGATTGGTGGCGTGAGTTTTGCGACCCGTGCATTTTGCTACCTAAACAACTGATTCATATTAAAAAGCCAATGTTGAACCTGTTAGCACTAGTAAATAGATTGATACTTCCTTAACTTTTAATACATGTAAGAAGTTTGTTGTATATTGCTGGTCAGGTCAAATTAAGTTAGATTATCAGTAGGCCTACCATTTTGAGAGAAGGCTGCTACAATTTGAGAAGTAAGGGAATTCATTTCGGAATACTTATCTTCCCGTGTGAAATCAACACATCGTGAATATCACATGGGGAATGTGGAGGTAGTGACATATTCTCGACCCACGGCACGAAGGGAGGTGGAGTGGTCAGTCCCACGGTCGATCGCTTTTACCTTCCAAGGTGATCAGGAATACCAATGACATTCTGGTACTCAGTTTGATTGGAGGCTGAGTTCACCTCTGAGCGCCAGGCAAGGGAACACTGCGAGAAAAGTACCAGGGTGAAGTTGTATCCATATTCATATTCAAAACGGTATTGAAAAGTTTTCAATATTTTAAAAGAATTACAAAGGCATAAACAAAGAAAATAAAAATTGCCGAATGTAGACCACAAAACAAAGAATTAAACGCAAAACAAATTTCCTGCATCAGG
>JAGDQP010010317.1:0-37190 GCA_022664845.1 Lepisma saccharinum
CTTAGAAGTATATTGCGTACTTATTTTGATATCCAAATTGAGAACTTAACCTTTTAACCTAGCAGCAAGATAAATGCTGTCCGAATGTGACATTGAAACTAACGTAACATTGCTATATTGCTTGTATATTGAAACCTTGAGATATTTCAACACATTTTATCACATTTCTTTCAGTTACTGAACTAATAATCTGTTAAGTTGTTTTTCATTGCTTTATAGACAAAATGTTATGTGAAGTTTTCTATTTAACTTCACCTTGTTCAAAAAATGATGAGAAATAAATGAATTACATATAATGGATATGCATGTGAATAATAAAAGAGTTCATTACGAAATACTCAAGTAAAGATAAAAGAAAATTTAAGACGTGGCGATTGGCCATTAAAGGAAGAGGCTGGGAAGGGCCATAGCCTATCGTAACAATAACTCGTCCAATTATTTAAGGCAGATGTGAGAGTTTTAATCTCACAATTCTTCGGATTTTATACAGGGTGGCCCGCGATATACTGCGTAAATTTAGGGCCCCTGTCACTTTAAGAGATTGTAGAGCAGGTGGTAGCAGTGGAGGAGGAATATCAGAATATACTTATTTTTGTAAAGGAAATTGAAAATGTTATCAGTCAAGATATTTGTTGACCTTATCATGTTTACATATTGAAATTATGAGAGGGCACTTGCTGACCTTATGTTATATTGTTTACATATTATGATTATGAGTGTTTGTCTACAAGATAGAAGGCGATAAGACTAAAGGAAATTTATTTTTTATGAGTGAAGATTCGTGCAGGTTTCACATGATTGTGACAGCAAAGTGATAGTGCTGACGTTATAAAACGACCGTGGCTCAGTTACTTGAGGTCACTGTATATTGTACTGTTTGATAGAAATTGCATGAGGTATTATTACCCTTATGTTTGATTATGAGCTAGCCTAAACGGGAGGGTAAAATATGATTGTGAAAGCGACATGGTAATGGTGATGTTATGAGGCGATCGTGGCTCAGTTACCTAAGGTCATTTTACTGTATATCGTACTGTTTGATAGTGTTTGTATGAGATATTATTGACCGTTCGTTTGATGGCATTAACGCCATCAGACGACCCTAGATCAGTTATGAAGTGGGTGTTGACATCATCAGTAGCGGCAAATATTAAATGTTATACTAATCTGATCCGCTGCTCAGATGAACACCACCACTATACTTCTTCTAAGACGTATATTAATTCAACCTAGAATCGAACTTTTTGTGTTACGTTTTCCTGTTTTCCACAGTTAACATATTCGCATATGTTAACAATATAAAAACCGACTTCGAAGTAAAAACAAATAACAATCCAGAAAAATATAAATTACTAGCTTTCGTAAATACAAAATCACTAAATTCCAAGTCTCATACCACTCTATTCACTCCACCTTTCATAAATGAAATGGCGATGAACTTTACAGGCGACTGAAAACGATGAATCAATTCAAAGTTGATCATCAATAATTATAAATCACAAAATTAATTCATTGGTCGTTTAGTAGACATATGAAATCTGTCTATTTCCACTAATTCAAATCCTTATCTGATCCATTCATATAGATAATTAACCACCAAACCATAAAAGTTACTTTAAATTATTGCAAAATGCTTTCAGAATTATGTCCATACATTGCTTAAAATTTGCAGACAATCACTCCAAAATAACTATTAATGGAGAACATTTAATAATTGACAACTGTTCAATAAATGCCTTTGCTTACTTTATTCCAACAGCAGAAAAAATGCGAAGATATCGTTGTCTTTACTCCAGATCTTTAAAATTGATAAAACACTTAACGCAACCAAACGTAATTAAAACCAATCACCATTACCATGAAACCAATAGGCTTAATGCTTCCGATCCCTTTCCTTCATCAATCATTTTCAGTAAGTTTACCTGACGTTTGATGAAATTGTAATTTGTCAACTTACGGGCAAAACCCTGATCGCTTAGCTATTTAAATATTTTCTTTCCCTGTAGGTAACCTTCTTGAGAAATAGTGACTATTGGAACACATTTATTTTGCTTTCTCTGTCTGTTTTAGAAGTATCTAGGTTTTACTCAAATTATGGTCTACCTAGTTAGGAGTTTTAATCAAACCAAGTAGCACCCTCAGTTTGTGAAACTAATTCATTGACTTCTTTGACATTAGGATCTGCTCACTTATTAAACCCACAATATTGCTCAGAAAAGGTAGATAACAAGCTTACTATTTATTCTTGTTTCTTTAGCAATTTATCTAATATTTTCGAAGAAGATGACAGAAATAGTAAGATTTATTTTTGATCGTCTCGAACCACTTGTAACTGCCTTTCTGATTACTGTAAATTATATTGATTATAATCATTAATACTTGATAATTTAGACTTATTTTCTTAATTATCTCCAGTTTGAGTTGAAACTGGTTTCAATATAACGTCATTAGTGTAAGTCATTCATCTTTTTTATTTATTGAATACATGGAACCAATACGGTAGAAGTTCGTTCAGACCATTTCTACCTAATATAGAAGCTTATAAATTGAAATCTATCATGTGGAATATGACTGGAGTTGTTTTTCACAAATGATGTAACCCTAGCAAAGCAGTACCAACAATATCCAAAGAAGATGTGTTTAGTAACGTTAACTTTGATGATTCCGGTTTAAAAAGGTGCAAGAGATTGAGATTGACCAGCTTTGAAATTCGCATTATATTTATTGCCAAACCTAATCGGATCAAACATTTAATTTTTATTATTAATGCTACGTTCGATAGTAACTGAATCAGCTGTATCATCAGATTCTGTTGCTGCTATGGTTAAACAGTCTTCCACGAATACCGCAGTAATTACTAGAACATCCTTTTTCGCTATATCTTTCTTTTGAGATTAAGACTGAGCTTCCAGTCTTTTGTGATACTGCTTAATTCTACAGACTTTTTCATAGTGAACAATGTTGTCGAAAAAATATTTCGTTGTCTTTGCAAGGCAATTATTGAAATATATATGAGTTTGACCCTATCGGAAGCATGTTGTTAAAGGAATTATTGAAATTATAGCCTAGACTTTTCATGATAGCGAAAACATCGGAATCATTTGAAACCAAAATCCAGTTTTAGCTTTGTTTATATAAAACGAATGTTTTATATACTATTACATTCGTTACTTCATGGTTTCGCCATCGACCTCCATTAATATGGTACTGGACTGACTGCAGCCATTGAAAATTTCATGAATATGTGAAGCTAGAGAGTGGAGAGGAAACTTAATCTCGTTTGTCCACTTCCAGTCTAGACCAATATGGACCAAATTTTTTATTCTAACTCTGTTTTTAGGCTTGATATCTCTGTGTGGCCCGTTTTTGTATTTATATCTTAATTCTTGCAAGAAACGTAAATATTATTTGCAATATTTTATATTGTATGCAGAGTGCGGTATACTCTTACATGAATAACTCAGGATTAAGACTTGAATCAAAAAACGGGCCACACAGCGATATCAAGCGTATGAAACTGAGTTAGAACTGAAAATTTGGTCCACATTGGATTAGACTGGAAGTGGACAAACGAATTTAAATATTTGCTCTGGCGTCAATCTTTCAACACTATCTAGTTACTCCAGTATAGTTTACGTAGAGCTCGATGGGTTTCGCTTTATGTTTTCTTTTTAGACACAAAGCATGGTAGATGTGTTATGTGATGTATTATGTGATATATAGATGGAAATCAAGTGAATATCCAAGTATGATATCGAGTAAGTTTTATGTTGATGAGCAAACTTGGAAATTATGATAATATTGTTACAAAGAAATATTTCCTACGTTTATTCACTTGTGTGCTATCGTGATTGAGAGTGACAATGTACACAAGAGCATAGTAACTATGTTCAAGTTTAAGCACACGAATATCCATTAAAATATGATAAGTTGGAATGAAAATAAGGAGCATGATACTGTTTCTGAATGGTTAGTTTCAGCTCAATCATTTTCAATATTAGGTTTATTTCCACCATCGAATGCATTACTCACGCGTGGCAATATTGTGTATTACGTAAAGTCCATTTATACATATATAGGGTAGAATACATGTCTTTTTCTCATTAACACTTCTAAAACGATTAGGTTGGCGTCAATAATTATCTTCAGATCTTTTTTGAAAAGAGTCTACATGAGTACTAAGCTTAGGCTGGAAGCATTTGGCATCGCGTTCGACCTGTTCTTCAATCTGAAGTGTGTGTATAGCTATTTATAGAGTTAGTTTAGAATTTGTTAAGAGGTGCTCGTTCCAAACACATACTACGATTTGATCCCTAACTAAATCATCAGTACTGTCTCCAAAAATACATTTAGAGGCTTGCTTTTTGAGATTCATTATAAAATTCTTAGGTGGTTGTAATTCCGCTTCTTTCATCGACTGAAAACGGAATCTCTCAACAATGACATTGGTTTTTGATACAAAATACTCTTTTAACTTTGATGCAACCAAATCGAATGTTCGATCTCTTATGGGTTCTGGTGATAGTAGATCTCTTAATAGGCTATAAAGATCGTGCGCTATCAAAGACATATACAACATTACTTTCTTATCATCATGAATATACCACATAGAACAAAACGTTTGGAAATGTTCAATATACACTGAAATATTCATTGTATGAGGATAAAAACTGTCAAGTCCATTTTGTATTATAGCACAATAATGTCGCGGTAAGCGCCATTTCTTTTGTAAAACCTGATTCTTTAAATGCAGTCACAATAATAATAGAAATATGCTGAGTACTAATTACAGCTTAAATTAGTAAAGAATAGAAACAAAATTTCGTGTTACAATTTAATGAACACCTCAAAGTGTAGGACAGCACAGATTATGCTCTCGAGCAAATATTAGTATCAACAATATTTATATACATATATGTGTTCATTGCAAACATACGGGAGACATTAGGTCCGCAGTATTGAGTACTATTAGCACATAATAATAATTCACACATTGCTAATATATAAGTCACATACAAATATTCTATGTTATATTCATCTAATCACCACAATACTTCTTCCAACACGTATATTAATTCGAACCTGAATCGACCTCTTGCTATTATGTTTTCCTGTTTTTCAAACTTAACATATTCACATATTTTAACAATATAAACACCGACATTCGAAGTAAAAACAAATGACAATCTGGAAAAATTGAAATTTCTAACTTTCATAGTAGCCAGTTCCTCCATAAATAAAACACTAAATACCAAGTCTCGTACCACTCTAATCGTCAATAGAAAAAGGAAATTATTATTCAGATTCGAAATAAAAAGAAAGTGGAAATACGATATTAAATTTCTACTTGAGTATTATGACTTCGTACTGGCAATGCTGGAAGTTATTCTGACTATGCTTTATGTACAGGAGTATGAACAAGCACAAAAAGAAGCTAATGAAAAGGACAATTAAAAGCAACGGTAGAGGAAATATTAAAGTAACCATTCTCAAAAAACTATTGGAAGAGGAATTTGTCAATCATGATAGGATATTAGACGATGAAGAAGATGACGCTCACGCAACTACAGCAGATGATCATGTCATGTTGTATTATGATACTACGCGTAATCAACTGTTTATTAAGAGACGTTATCGTAGACGTCAATATGTGATTCGAATGACACCAGGATTACAAAAGACTAGATTTCAGTAATTATCCGAAGGTAAGAACATGTGGCATTCACTTTTGCCCTGTCTGTCGACAGATGGTTGTAAAGGTGTTTACACCATTTCCGTGTAAGAGGGAATATAGTATGCAATCTGAAATCAATGTTGGTCTCGATGTCGTTAAGAATCAACCCATCTTCGATAAATTACTTCGTAATGTTAGTGTATGCTAAATAACTACTGGAAAAATTTACCATGTCAGTTTGGAACGTCGAACATTATCCTCTACTATAAACGGAAACAACCATGATTTCGGAAAACAAGACAATAGTTTCTATATTACACTAAGTTCTAGTGCCACTACATAAAGTAATAATACATATATCCATTTTCACAATATTCTAAATCATCGTATTCGTTTGAATGATGCATCATAGATGGTTGGGCTCAGTGTAATACTCTATATTCCATTAATGTGTGAAAATATTCTTGAAAGCTAAAATATATTTTGGTTTGACTTATCGAATCATACAAAGGTAAAACATAAAATCACACAGGAATATTATTCTAACATAAAACAGTTATTTACTGAACTGAGTAAAATGCACCAAATATACAACTTGAGTATTCCAATAGGTTAACCATAGATTTGATTGAAGCCATATGTCTCACCCATGCTTAGAATTCGAACATAACATTAATATTTTAGAAAGAAGCATTGGGAATTTACATCAATGTTTGTGTATAGTGATCTTATTTGTCCCCAATATGTTGGCGATTCGAAAATACCACTACTCCGTATTGTAGCCATGACAGATACGAATCATGGTAAAGTACAAACAATTACACTGCAGAACGTACATTTTATTCCACTATCAAAATTAAATTTCGATACGATTGAAATAATACTAAATTGCCATGCGGGGCATAATTTGCCATTTTTATACGGAACGGTGACAATTCACTTTACGTGTCTTTCGAAAATAAAGTTTCGCATCGCGGACGTGGGGTACAGTATTTCGCGGAAATCGTCGACCAAAGCGGACACGAAATCGGGAGTTCATTAAAGAAGGTGCAAAAGGAGTTTGACATCTAGCCTTACAGACAGGAATCCAAGGTGCCGGTGATATGTTGGAAAATCGTCCTGCAAAATAATCAGGGAAAGTACGTATACGTGAAGCAGGATCGATTTTTAAAAACAAGAGCTGAAACGAAACATAATCAGTTGCTTACCGAAAGTGGTAGGAGACGGGTACGTAAATGCAGAGGTCCTGTACATATTGGACCACCGCTACCAACAACAAATCATAAAGAACGTCGTCGTATCAAGCCGCGTGATATATTTAATTAATGTTATGTAATTCCTTACACCTGGTAGTAAAGAGTGATAGCAATGAATTTGATTTCGTATCTTTACACTAACACAAGTAGCAATTGAATATTCACGTATGGTCGAGTATCGGCCTATTTCTCTAGTGCCATCGGGAGGCCGCAGTGAAATTGTTGTTCCTGGAGACAGTGGAGAGTACATTTATTCTGCATACTTTTACCTGTACGTTCGATGTAAAATCACCGAAGATGATGGTTCTAATTTAGCAGTGGCAGGACCGAGACAACCATCTGCTACTGTGGATATTGTTGCACCAGTGAATAATTTCCTCCATTCCCTATTCAGTCAATTAAACATTTCATTAAACGGTGAATTGATTTCATCATCGTCGGTATCATATTCCTACCGTGCCTACCTTGAAATTTTACTCAATTGCTCTGCATCTTCACATTTAACAATTGTGTTATGGTACATGATACTGCTGGACAATTTGGTACTCTTACCAATGCTAAAATGTTGGATCATCTCTATACTGACATTACAAGTGTAGAACGTATTCTTCACAATAAAGTTACTCTTCGTGTCAAATCGTATCGTAGCAAAGATTCATTCTGTCTTATGACATGACAAAATGTATAAATCAAAGTTGCATTGGAGGAAGTCATACTCTATTCTCGTCATATGGATATTTCAGCTGATGTGGCTATTAAATTAAAGTTATATGCTCAAAGATATTGCAAAACTACCATTAACACGTGTACATACTGTTATTCAAAATGTGACATCGTACAATCTGCATAATTTATGTTTGGGTAATGTTAGTAAATGTCTTGTGATTGACTTTGTTTCAAATACTGCATTCAATGGCCAATACAATTTGAATACCTTCCATTTCGAGCACTTTAATCTAAATAAGCTTCAGGTACAAGATAGTTCTACACTTTATCCTCTAACTCCCTTAACACCACATTTTGCAGAAATTTATACATTCAAAGTTACGATATGTTGTTTTCGGGCACGGGTATATTTCATCAGAATACAGAATATACCATTACCTATCATGATTATCCAAATGGGTATACACTATATGCATTTGTTCTTTCCCTAACAAATAAATTGGACGACACTTTTTGGGATGTCGTTAAGTATCCCCGTGTTAATATCGAAATTGGTTTCAGTCAGGATCTTCAGCATGTTATCACCTGTGTGGTCTATGCACAATTTGATACCCTGATCCAGATTGTTAAAGAAACACTTATACCTACAATAGTATTTAAATACGCTCTACCTAAAAGTTACGAGTGTCAAGTGCCAGTGCAAGTATCAAAGAGAGGAATAAGCGTTTACTTGTCTCATTACATCAGTAACAGCATGAGGGCTGCAGATTACCTCCATCAGTTCCGTTCATTCAGTTGTGTACTACCGGAAGCTCAGTGTTATACAAACTCTCTAAAGTATCACGATTTACAAGAATATGTGATGCCACAAACTTCAAATGTAAATGTTCCTACCACAATTAGTTCACGTAACAAATTTTGCGGAAGTGAATAGTGATTAAGTATTCTCTGCTTAATTATTATAATTATGTGGACTGATAAACTTTTACGCGTAATTCTAAAAGTATTGAGTTCCTGCTTAGTGTCCTGATTCAGAGAGGGAGCACGGTCAGCGAGCCATCTCTCTCAAAGCAAAATATTTCATTTTTCTGAATCATTGTTTCAAATATTTACTTCAGTTAAAGGTTCAATTTATTTCCGAACAAATGAAAGTTTTCTAAAAATATCAAATTTTTATACCGGTATAATATTCTTTGAGTAAGCAGTAAACGAAAGGGGAGAAACATGATAAATTTGGACTTAAAAATACATTTAGTTTGGAAATATCGAGTTGATCCGTGGTCTATACCTCAATCCTACGACACTTCGGAGAATTCCTTGATCCCCACTTGAGTAAATATTTTGTTCTGATTATTTCATTTATTGTGTTGCACAGAATCTTATGGTAACTAAATTTTACTTCGGGCGCATATAATTTTCATTCGCTTGAGTGGTTTGCTAGGTTATTTATTTCTTATTTAGGGGGCCCACCTTTCCACCCCTGCCTCTCTGCGTTCTTTGCACAGGTTAGGTCGTGCACTTGCAAGGGCGTGCAGCGCGCACTACTTAGTGCTTCCCAGCCTGGAGCAAGCTTGTCCCTGGAGATCGTTGGATTGCCGGAGTTCCGACATTCCAACGATCTCCTATGTTCCGTCTGTCTGAGACAGGTGGTGTTGCGGGACGGTCTTTGTGACCCGGCGTCCGGAATGTTGCTAGGTTAGTAAGTTCAGAACTTCTAATTGTAAGAATTGGTAAGAAGATAGTTAAAACTTGATATAATTTCTTAAGTTTAGTGTCACTCACCGCAGACAAGATAGGTAGAGGATACTCAATGATAGGAAGAACACAGCGTAAGTGGAATATTCGAATGACTGTAGGTACAATTAGTGATAATGTTTTTGTACAACAACGAGTTATATTGGATAAAATAATAATAACACACATGTCCATTGGCTATTATTCCAGAAAAAGAAAACACCTTTCCTATTATAAATAAATATTTCCTTTCCTAGCAATGACTCTAGACTTACCAGCTAACTCGACAAATTGAAGGAAGAGCTTCATGTACCGCATCTTTATAAAACCAAGAATATTGTAGGCACATTTAAGCTTGCAGTTCGTACACACTCGTATATTTGTACATGATCATGTAATACATATTTGCATAATAAGCGTTTCCTAAGCAAGTTAAACAAATTGGGGAACGGTTAGTATTTTGACTCTCATTCATCCGGTTTGAAACTTGAGAACAGCTTGGTCTTTCACTTTATATTTGCGGTTAAAAGAACATTGTAGATAATGATCACTTTAAAATGTTATTCAATTTACCTATATACGTATGTATGTACTTATAACAGCTTATATGAAGAAAATGAAAAACAATTTAACCTAATACCTCGTATTTAATTATAAGAAAATTCATTTAATATTTTATATATCTTTAACACTGTACATGATGCACCGAAATAATGGTTATTAAATTATTTATATTAAACAAGAAAAAAGTTCGTTTGAAGAAATTCCGAAATCTGATTAATTTCGAAGCTACAGGCGCTCAACGTTGAGGCGGCATCATCACAAATGGCGCAATATTTAAAAAAGTAATTACGTAAGCAGTGTCCTCTTCGTAATCACTCGAAATAGTACCCGATTCATTCTCTAAGCGATGTTTTTTGTTGAGAGAATGCCGCACAGACAGATTTTGCAATCTAAGAATTTCATACTCAATGAATTAAAAGGCTTAATAGGGCAAGCACAGAAATACCCACCAATCTGTATTCGACAATCATAAACATAACTTGCACAGATGTGTTGAGTACTACTTCGAGTATGAATTGCTCATGTTTACATGTTTAAAGCAAATATACACTATTTACCTATAAAATTCGTCCTGTGTACAAATCGCGCAGAATTACTACAGGTGCAACGCCAAAGACCAGTACATATCGAGATTACTATTTATGTTAAGTTTGAATTTAGACGCATTGTAAATTCTATAGCCCATATATCAGTTGTAATGGAGACTACATTGGATCTGATATAAGAATAATGTATTTTGCATGGTAACAGCAGAGCATTGTTAAACATAAAAATAAAATTCTTATTTCATTTTGATTATGGAAATTGCTTCATCTCAGGAAATTAATGTTTCTCATAATTAAAATAATAACCTTTTTTATAAGGTTTAGAGATGATGTTTATTATTATTTTGTTCCGAACGTAATCGTAACAAACGTTTAACATAATAGCTACAGGCAATATAAACTATTATATTGTAATATTGATGTTCCTTTCTTTTATTGCAACTTCAAATGGTGTAGGCATAATTATAATTCCATCAAGTGGTTTGAGTGTTGGTGGCTTTTGAAGAGGTGGAACACTGAATTCGAAATTTTGTAAGAGGCTTGTGAAGAACAGCGAAATTGTCATTTTAGCCACTCCTTCACCTGGACAACGTCTTGCACCTATAAGAAATAAAAATCCGGCTAGTTATTTAAATATTTCGAAAACCATCCAGTAAATGGAAACAATTTCTTAATACGAATCAATAAGTAAGGTAACAAGTCCCATAAAAACTACAACAATAATAAGGCCAATTTTATATTAATTTTGTATGTTACAGAAATTTCAATAATGTACTTCGAGTATCTGTTATAGTACAGTCCCCGAATTTGACTCTTATCAAAATTGCGACACAACTGGTATTGCGCTGAAAGATACAGGTGTGAGCATTTATTATTACTAGTATTATTATTGTACATAAATATAATAAAACCAACCACACCTACCGGAGAGCTTCATGGTATAGAATATCGGGCTCGGAATTTGAATGCAGGCCACCATCTTGTACGCGTGACTATTGGCTTGTTATGTAACACGTGCACTGTAAATACAACTCCCAAATCACCGTTTTCAAGTTCGTACCGTGGATCAGAGGTTAAGGCGTTGGCTTGCTGAGTAATGAACCCGGGTTTAGATCCCGGCAAGAACAACATGTTTTTCGTTTTTATCTTTCCAATTATATTTCCATATGTTCATATTTATTATTAATAATTGCTTTCTTGAATTTTTCGTAGATTATCTTAAATTAGTGACCATGGGTTAGGGTAGGTTAAGTAAGGTTAGCTGTGGTTATGTATCTTTACATTTTCCCTTCTCAAATTCCGACCCCGATACGCTCGTGCTTCATGGGGTGCCGTTAAGTTAGACCTACATGGATATGTGGCATCAACACAATGTCAAGGCTGGTTCACAGAAGCAAAGGCTAAACGTACACATAACCCTCGATACTCAATGTGAAGTTGGTCGAAGGTCATCATGTTTCATAAATTCATAATAAACGCCTGTAATCAAAGGTCGTAAATCGTAAATATATAGTAACAGACAGACATTGATGGATATTTAATAGAAAATAATATAGAAATTCCTTGCAATTTTTTTAGATAACATTGATAAAAGTTCACCAAAGAGATTTGTCTTTACATTTTCTATTCAAAATTATAAAATAAAAATAACGAGAAATTTCGGAATTACTTCAGTTAGAACTGACAAGAGTAATAAAAATGTCAAATAAAGTATAATTTCAGATGTGAAGAATAAGATTAATTCTTACGTTAAATATTATTATTACTTTTATTGCAGCACTTTAGGCCGTTGAAAAATATAAAAAAGTATTTTACGTATAGTTCTGTTTTAATTAATTTAAATTTATTGTCAAGACTGACAACTATCGAATGATCTCACGACATGTGTGACAAATGACATATTTCGGTGAGCACTCTTCTGAGGAAAAGAAGCTGAAAATAGATTTGATGGTATGGTCTTTGTTAAGATACTATATCAATATTCTCCAGGTCAATCTGAAAGAAATCCTGAAAAATCTTATTCACCTTAGTCTGCGGACGGGAAGCGAACGTTTTACGGAACTCCAGGGTTCTGTAGAACACCGGTACTAGCCAGTGATGTAGTGGTTAACGTGCAAAACCTTTACAGTAGAACCCCGTTTACTCGTCATCTTTGGGAGTGAGGGCATGGTCTGAACACAAGAAAAGTCGGATTATCAGAGGAGCAAAATTATTTAATATATTACAATAAAGAACAAAGAAACCCATTTGATTATTATGAAAAATTAGGAAAATTACAAAAACAAACTTCTTTTTTTGTCAAAAATCACTGCTTTAACAATAAATAGTAGTAAAGTAAAACACGAGATTGAACTGGTTAAGTGTTACGCTAACTGACTCAACAATATTCGTAGTTTTTCAAGGACAAATGCAGAAATCCGTCCTATTTCCTAAATCTCCGTCATCATCGGGTTATGCGAGGAGTCGAATCATTGGAGGTCGGATTACCGCGGTCCTACTGTACTGAGGTATCCAAGGAATTTCTCAGTTCCATCAGGCGAATGTGGGGTGGTATCATTAGCTGAGCCCAGGCCCATTTCCTCTCTAATCTCTCTACCCGGTTGTTGGCTTGCTGAGAAATGTCATTACCCAAGTTTGAGATGTGTGTAGACTCTGTGTCAGTTGTAACGTACAGTTTGAGTTACGTTCCCCAGTGAAATGTTCTCTGTTGATTTTTATTATTTTTGGTTTGCTACGGCAAGTTCTTGTAAAAGTGAAAGCTGAGAAGAATGAACTGGTATACTGCCTGGGTAGAGTGGTGCCGCTTCACGTCATCTACCTAAATTAATTTTTTGATACGTCGAGTCGGCCATGTAGCCCTTCTAACTGGCCTTGGTGTACGAGGTAAAGGTGTTAGTTAAGTGTTACCTGACAAGTTTAAATGTTAAGATTGTTGGTCTACGTGTATTGGAGAAAGCCTCATGCATAGCAAGGGTGCAATCAACGATCGGATATTTGTTCTCATCTTATTATATTTGACAAACGTGATATTTTAAATAAAACAAGCTGATAAGGCTATACACTTAACTTTATTTAAAAATACACACTAAGCGTAACGGTTTCAATATTTATATAACAAAATATTCCTCAGACGACCCATTATTACAAACTACCAGTTTATTAAAAAATACCATAAGGTCCAGAGATCCTTTCTCCGTCATCCTCCAATCACGTCTCAGAATCCGTTCACTTTCCAAAGACATTGTAACCAATCAGTCCTTCTCTCATAGACCACACCTCCTAGTCAACTAAACCGCTATTACAAATTTGTAACAGGAAACAACAAACAAGGAAATATTATCGAGGCACAAAAATATTAGATAAACAAATGCGTAATAAAGAAATAATTAACTAAAAACTAAAAATATAAAAATTAAATAAAATTAACTAAATAGGCCAAAATATAATAAATAAATAATCCAACGGAAGCATAAAAAATAAAAAAATATAAATAAATAAACAATCCAAATGAAGCTTAAAACATAAATAAACAATAAAGAACCAAAGCGGGGGGCTATCGAACGGTGTATGTTTTTAAATAAGTGTGTGGGGGGCTTAGTGTGTGTTTTAAATAACTTTAAGTGTATAGCATTATCAGCTTGTTTTATTTAAATTAAGTATGGATACAAGGCCATAATATAATTATAGTGTAATTATATATAGGCCAAGCGTGATATTATTTCTGAATTTCGACATCGATTGTTACTTCTACTACGGTAAGTTTGTAATTTACTTGATATGTGTTAAAGCAAATTCGTGTATCCCAAAAGAGAATTTGAGCGTCGGAAGTTTCATTAGAATTGCGAGTATCTACGAGATCGTTTTCGAATCATTGTTTGATTTAATTTCATTTATGTGAATTTTTGCTTCATCGTATATTTTTATTTTGTATTTTGCACTGCGAGATGTATTAACTACATTGATAGTAACTTCAGTAACCTTGTACTTATAGTTTGTGTCGGTGTAGAGAAGAATTAGAAATTCGTGTCATTTCTTGTATAGAAAGTAAATTTTGCTTGTGATTAATTTTTGGACCACGAGATGGTTAAGAACGTTGAACGGTTATGTTTCCTGGATATCAGAGATAGGAACTTTAGCTTTGCATTCTACGTTTTCCAGTACATGCGTGTACTTTAAGTTAAGAATTTCCAGTCAATCGAAGTTTAGGGTGACCGGCGTGATAGAAAGTAAACCTTCATCGCGATCATCCGGATTCCAGCAGCCATTTAGTGTTCTTTTTAACCGCATGGTTTAGTGTATGCCACTAGTAACATACACTAAGTAATTAAGAAGGAATTTTTCCGATATACCAAGCGAATAAGGTGCTGAAAAACACATTAAATATTCCTATCTATTACTGTGACAGTTTCCAGTTCAACCAAGCCGAGAAATAGATTAAATAGTGCCGAAAGGTCTAATTCCGGAATATATGTCCGAACATAGATAAATAATGTTGATTTCTGGATTAATGTCAATAATTAAAGAAATCTTAATTTTTGCACTAATAATCTTTGTCACGATAATATTTCTAATTTCGGTTGCGATGTAGTTTACGATATTGACGTAAGCGTTGGTATATTGCAGGATACGAACCATGTGAACACCAAATTCTTGTACGTTTCTTTTATCCTCGAAATTATCAAAAGACTGGTTCTTTTTCGCTACTTTGTATGCAGTTCGAAATACTTTAGCGCTAATGTATTTTTCGCGAGACAGTGATTTCGCACACACGGTTTCAAATGTTTCTTTTTTAGCTTCAGCAAGTAATTTCACTGCAGCTTTATGACACGAAATCTCCATATGGTAAAAACATTTTTCTCAGTGATCTTAACTCTTTCCGTCCCGTTTCACCGAAGAAGTTGATACTGCAATTTGCCCACCCTTTAGACACTTTCATCCCCGTGCGTTTTTCAACAACCAGACCTCCCACGGTTTTTCACACTGTACCCCAAGTTTATGTCTTGTACACAGACCCAGTCATTTTTTAGAAAAAAAAAATCATTATTTTGTTCTATCGTCCAACAGCCTAGTCGTCAGTGTGCTGAAGAGAGAAAGACGAAATTCGAGAACACGAGGCACCAATCGTCTCCACGTTTCCAACATCATCTTTGTTTTCTGAAATGGTATTATTTCTACTTTCATCCACTTTTGTATTTTAGTAAGATGGACGAAGTAACTACTTATTTATTACCGACACAATTACATAATTAAGCTCCTAATAGAATGTTCATATTCCGAAAGCAGGTTTACGGAAATTGTCTTCTCTACGGGATACGGAAATTGACATACTACACGGTTATGCACCAAAGTATATCCGTGTTCTGGAAAGAAAGAGAACTGGTGAAGTTTATTTTATCGTTTACGCACAACATAACAAATCGCACCACCAAATGAACGAAAGATTACTAAATTACAGAAAATTCAACTCATGGACAACGGTGGTTTGAAGTGCCACTGTCAGTGACAGATCAGTGACCGCGAGGGGCGAGGGAAGGTCACTTATCGGATATTTGACACAAAAGAGTGACTGCTTCAGCTTTCTATAAAAGGGGCCTACTATCTTGATGCTTTAGTATTTACGAACGCTGACTAACAAATTGCAACATAACTAAAGAAGGATTGGGTCACTGAACTTTTAGGAAGTGTCACGCGCAATGGTTGTGAGAAGAAAAGAAATATTCCGTTCTGAACGTATTGTTGTCATGCTGTGAGACGTCCATTTATTTCAGGATTCTGAGCATCAAATGATCCGGCAACATGATCAAACATTAAAAACGTGCCGGTATGCCGTACCGTTGCGTATTGCCAGTAAAAACGCTGCTCATATGTACTATGTAGCCGAGTGAGATACTAAAGTTACTCCAGAACTCTACGTGATATAAATACAAATGGACAGAGTAGTAGTTCTACTTCTGGACCATTTCCTTATTATTGGCATCATACAAAGTGCTTCCTTATTATATAAAACATTTCATTCCAAATATATTAAACTTGTTTATCATTGCAACCGAGCACATAATTGGATACCTTTCAGACATGAAATTCTATAACATACTAATATGCTATACATAGCTGTTTGCTAAACCAGAATAAATCCTATATCTTTATTAATTATTCTTATGTGCTATACAACTTCATTATCACTATGGACGTTCAATTCAATATTGCGTAGAAGCGATTTACAACCTACCGTAGAGTTACAGTCTAAAACACTGAACCATTCAATATTGAAATATCTATGAAAACCCACGTACACGACTAACTCAGGAACATCGAGGAGCACTGCACGACACTTAATCTAAGGTGGAATTCTTTGCTGATTCATTTGAAGAACAATTTCATCTCAATGAAGTACATCCGCACTACAAGCAGTTTTACGTGTCCGTTTAACAGTAGCCTACGCACTCACTCAACAAGAAATTGAAAACGGAATGCAATGACTATAAAATAACATAACTCCTGGGGTGGATAACACAAGCACGCTAATCGACAATTACTCGTGGTTTTAACCCGATCGTTTAACTTTATTTTTATCAGCTATCCTCCTAAGATGGAAGAAGGTACACTTTATCATCTCAATTATAATAAATATACATACATGTAAATATATAATAATATCCGAACAATAACTCATCCTAATAATAACACAATTAAATAAAACAAACATTTTTAAACATGTAAGTATAGTGTCTATAAATGGCATCAGGAGAATAATAATTTCTTGTAAGCCCTGCCCTTGTTTCACCACACCTCTCTGCTGAATAAGTTTGGAATCTATGATAGTAACACTTTATTAGGAAATGTATGTAAAAATGAAGAACAATTTAAATAAAGTGCTTCTTGTAGTTGGACCTTAACGTGGACACACTACATCTAAGAAAGGTCAAAGTACTTTTATAAAAATAATTAAAATAGTTCAGTACACATACCTCCTCCGAAAGTGATAAGTTTATCAGAGTTTGCAACCTTATTATTTTGTAGAAATCGTTCTGGTTTGAAGATCTCTGGTTCCTTCCACAGATTCAAGTCATTATGAACACTTTGTACGTTGAGCCAAAGAGTGCTTCCCTGGAATTTGCGATATGCAAATTAATAGGTTGATACTATTTCTTTGAACTTAAAATTAACTTTAAATTTCCGTATAACGACAAAAATATACTAGTTAAATTTATTCAATAATTTAAGTTGAAGTTATTCTTCATATGACATTCCATTAAACCACAATCTGAAATGTTATTTGAAATCAATTGATTAGAACACAATCTTGTTGAAATTTTACATCAAGACATAATTGAGGTACGTAACATTGAAAATGATGCGTGTCATTCTGTACTGCATATACTCGCAAATATTACAGTAACATAAACCCCCTGCCTTTTTTGGAGATTTTAATAACGGGGCAAGACTTTGAAGTTGATATGTTGCCTAGTTTTAATTAAATTTGCTATTACATTGCAGTATTCTTTTCAGTAAATATTTAACAGTTTATAAGTCTTATTTTATTGTTTTGATATTGTACTATTTTCCCTGGAAAACAAAATTATCCAAAAATTACTTGAGACAACAGTTGAAGGGGTACAGAAAAGAATGATCGTTCTAATGGTTGGGAATAAAACTGCGATAACCTGTTTGACAGGCGATGAGTTTACGATCGAGGCACTAATATGTTTTTAACATGGTGCACGTCTCAGATATTTTCCAAACTAAATTCCCTCTACTGATATTGAAAACCAGGACTCACTTTTAAATATTATTATCTACAATTGAAGGGTTTCGTGCAGAAGAAAGAAGAATGTTTCTAAAAAAACTCACATTTTACATACATTTTCCTTCTCATAGGATGTTAACATTTTACTATGCACTCATTTATTACAATCTCAGTTTTATTAATTACAATATAAACAAAATTGAGTGAGTTATAATATTTTTTACTGAAATGAGGAGTTTCGGGAAAACAAGTATTACAGTTTTAATATGTCACCATCGTTTAATTTGTCATATTTAAGAAATAAATTTTCAATAAAACAACAAGTAAAAACAAGGCTTTGTTGTTTATTAACACTAGTAAAATCAGCTAAAACATTAACCATAACCACTCATTTTGCTTATCGTGTTTTTTCTGATAACAGGTCCCTTTCGCTTTCTGCCTTACATATTTTATGTAAACGAAGTTGCACTATATAGCTATTGGAATTAAAAGGCCATATTGTTACAGCCAACCTACTCCTTATCATTCTCCTTAAAGGAACTATGTCGTGTTTGAATGAAAATAGTGAGATAGAGCAATGAGAACAGCACACAATAATACTATATATAAAATGACATTACCGCCAAGTTAGAATAACGTGAATTTGTCTTGTCACATGGTAAGAACAATAACACCGGGTTTATGACATACTAGGTAAGGATCTATTAATAATATACTGGCCGTGAGAAATTAAAAATATAATAAAACAGCTAATGGAGTATGTCGTTGAGCTTTCATTACTATTGATTGAATTAAACCTACAGTAGTTAGTCTACCAGATATATATGTAGAAGAAATTCTGAGTTATTGGTAAAACACTATGAATAGAGATTCTGGTTAACAAACAAATTGAATTGGTGAAATGCAAAAGGAAAAAAAAATCCACTTAGAGTGATTTTGAGAAAAACAGAGAAAAAAACCTGCGTATCGGAAATTGGGTGATATTTAGGGAAAATCTCATAATTGGTCATTTGTAGTACTAGTTATGCTGCATATTCTCCTCCACCTACTTTCCAGTACGATGCAATCTTAATTATCCCGTAATTAATGCTGAAAGTGCTTGGAATATTTTCCTTTTTCATCTCATTCAAAATTAAACACCTCAGTTTAATAGGCTAAATGTGAAGGAATCTTTTCTTTCTTTGGACAATGGGTGGGGACAGGCACAGGAAAAAAAATGGTTATCTCATTTCGGAATGTGCAAAAAGTGGAATGTTTTCCATTCGCAACTCAGCGATTCAAATATAGTTAAAGAAACTAATAGCGAATCTCACATCTTACGGATGAGATATCGAAAACTAATAATAAATAATTTTACGATAAATAATAAATACGTTACGAAGTATATTCAGTTATGCACTCTAATAGTAAGCAATTACCTTATCTTCTCTTTTTTTATTGAGTAATGATTGTGAAGCTGTGCCCAGGTTACAGGTGTGTGAGTGTTTGAAACTCAGTAATCACTTCCTTTTGATTTCAGAAACACTTAGTTGGTCAGTCGCGAGTCTTCTGTATCTCACAAGCAAGTAACTCAGCTTATGAGGAATTACACATGATCACAAATGAAGACATTTAGAGAAATACGAAAAAACAGTTCCCGGAAAGTTAATCTACAAGATCCCAAATAAAATTATTTTCTAACGAAATACTTGCCTGCTTTGGAACATTTTTGACAATTGATTCGCTAGTTACATGCAAGGATTTCACCATTACCACCCTCATGCTCAAGATTAATGACATCGACAAGGCTCTTCCTCTTGAACGACATTTTAAATGTCTGCATTTATTGTGAAATCGTAGACAAATATGTCAAGAAATAGTAAAAGATGGTTCATGAATTCTCCTGGGATAACATATTCCGGAGTTAAACTAGTCTCTCATTCGGATGTCCTGTTGGGGACTCTTTCAGGTGGCTTCAAGAACAGGATTAAGCAAGAACTTAGAATAGGAACGTGAAATGTACGAACGTTATGCCAAATGGGCACTCTTCAGGTGGCAGTACCCGCGACAGAGAAGTACGAGCTGGACATATTAGCCATACTAGAAGTCTGGTTGGAGGATCAAGATTGCACCCGACAGAGCAAATACACTTTCTGCTACGGTTAAACACAGTCTCACGATTTCGGAACAGGATTCTTCATTTAGAACAGTATCATTCCGGTAATGCAGACCATAAAGTTGTAAACGAAAGACTATTGTACTTTACGATACGTACTCGATGGAGCAACACAGTTTTAATAATTGCCCATGCTTCGATCGAGGTGGCTAATGGTAACAATAAAGATGCATTTTCCGACAAGAATGAATGGTAGTTTGTCTGATTACCTAAGTATAATACGAAAATTGCATTGGGAGATTTCAACGCTTAGGTAGAGAGGGAGAGAAATATACCTATTATAGGCAAATATAGCGTTCAGGAAATCAGCAGCAACAACAGGGAAATACTATTAACTTTCGGGATCTCGAAAATCTTACTGGTAAAGAGCACATACTTAGAACACAAAGATATACACAAATACACATGAATATCTCCGGATGGCCAAACTTCCAACCATATCGATCACGTTGTATTAGATGGACAAAGAAACACAAACATAATGGACGTTAGGACTTCCAGAAGAGCGGAAGGTGACTTCGACCATTAGTTAATGAGCACAGATGTGAATTAAAGGTATGCGTCGTGAACAGAGAAGGCAAAGTATCAAAACAACTGAAATTCAAGTTAAACGATTAGATAATCCGAGCGTAAGAGAAGATTACCAATTGGAAGTATCAAACAGGTTCGAAATCTAAGCCGATTCGGGTAGTAATAAAGAATAAATTGATGTAAGTAAGATATGGGAGGACGTGATACAGTGAAGGGCGCAAAGAAGTAATGTTTAGGTGAGAAGAAACAACAGAAAGACAAGCCTTTGTTTAAAGAAAAATTCCCGAAGCTTGATGAGAAAAGAACAGAAGCGAGGCAACGATGGCTAAGAAATAAAATCCAAGCAAATACCAACCCCTCTAGTACGCAACGCAACGAGTGGGTTCAGAAAAAAATGGAGAAAATATGTTGCAGAAATTTCAGGAGATAGGGGAAAACGACAAGCAAAATAACACACAAGATCTATAGAAAGGGGTAAATTCGTTGGGGAAAGGTTATCAGACGAGATCAGGGATGATTAGAAATGAACGTGGAGATATTCAGGCTGATCCGACTAAAATTATCGATATGTGGGAAAAATTCCACAAACTTCTTAATGTAGACATCGGAGAAAAAACAATGGAATCTAAATATATACAGCAGAACTGTGGACACCGGAACGTAGTGAAATCGATCTCGAAATGCCGATAAAGAAATTAAATAATTTGAAGTCAACAGGAATAGACAATATTCGAGACGAGTTAATTAAAGCGGGAGGAACAGCACTAATCAAGGAAGTGCTTAAATTGATTAATGCTATATGGAGAACGGACGAGCTTCCACAGGAATGGAAAACTTCAATGAGAGTTCCGGTGTTTAAAAAATGCGTTAAATCGGACTGTAATAATTACTACGGATTCTTAGTACTCCCAACATGTTACGAAGTACTCCCTGCTAACTCGCCTAAGCGTATACGTAGATGAAATAATTTGAGATCACTTATGTGGATTTAGAAGAAATAGATCCATTTTGGACCAGACTTTTGTCCTGAGAAAATCTTACAGTTAGAGAAGAAATTAGAATAGAGTGGGACTCCTCACCAAGTAATCATTAATTTTCTGAAAGGACATGATTCTATCAGAAGGGGAAGTTATACAATATTATGGTACGATTTGGAATTCCGAGAAAAGTTGTTCAACTAGCGAAGATGTGTCTCAGGGACCCCGTAAGCACAGTACGGCTGTACGTCAGATAGTTTCCAGATTCGCAACTTATTAAAACAAGGTGAAGCCCTGTCACTCTTACTGTTTAACTTTCAGATTGAATATGCGATTCCAAAGATAAAAGAGAAGAAAAAGGGCCTAACATTGAATAGCTTGAATCAACTGTATACTCGTATGATATTGGGTTAATAGGAAAGGATTCACTACAAAGTAACACCGGTGTATTACTAGAAGCTGGCGATGCGATTGATACATAGGTAAACATAGAGAAAATAAGATTCATGTTAACAAGGAATTTCATTGAGAATAAAGGAAATAGACATACAACAATTAACAATGAGAATGTAAACAGAATCAAATACGTGGGAGCGTACATAACAAGCAAAAGCGAGGTCGTAGAAGAAATAGGAAATCGCTTAACATCGAGCAACGCGTGTTTCTACTCAGTCCAGAAACTCTCAAACTCTCGATTAATATCAAGAAAGTTGAAATTGAAAATATATACAACGCTTATTATGCTGGTAATATTTTACGGTTGCGAAAGGTCGAGTACGACTCTAGCAGATGAACATAGATTACGAGTGTTTGAAAATAAGGTCTTCAGAAAGATATATGGACAGACACGGGGCCAGATGACTGGAAAATGAAGGACACTGTATGTCCTAGCTTGTATCCGGAGACATGGATGGTCTCCTCACTACAGGTGTCACTTGAAATAGATCCCGAGACGATCTGGGGTAACGAACTGTAGGTTCCCAAGAGAGCCATTCTTGATATATCAAATATTCGTCTCTGACCGAGGTGGTCATCCTCAATGTCTCTACACTAAATTCTTGAACAGTCGCCTCCCAATAAAAAATGTGATCTCGAACCAAAGAGATGCTATGAATTGATCGGCGTCCTACGACCCCTGGTAAGAACTTTGAGGGAAGAGCTACTATACCGAGTAATATGTCTCCCACGAAAGAGATCAAACTTAACGCAAACTACTTCTATCTTTCCTCTAAGAGAGGTCTTCGTACTTGCATGGTCGTCACCGACGAAAGAGGTGAAGTCTGACCACGAGCCTTTAGTATCCAGGTACACCTATGGATGAGATTTCATTATTGGGAGAGTTATCACCCGCAAAAAAATACTCTCCTAAGAACTTCAGCAGTGCTGTAAAGCAAAAGGGTCATTACAGAAAACTGAATGTCTTTTTCACCTAGCCGTAGGTAGCACCACAGTGGGCATCGCCCTTTATTCGGGAAGGGAGGTTTGGATATACGGGAATAGGAAAAGGTATATGGGCTTAAGGATTCTTATTTATTCTGAATCATTTATTGTATTGCATCTAATATCATGGTGACCATTATAAGCTTTAGCTTATAATCATTAGTTAGGTAATCACTGATTAGTTATGATGGAATGATGATGAGATGCAAATTCCCGTCAAAACACTTACGTATTCAGACGAATGGGTTATGGTATTCTGCCCAGGTGCGGGTCTGGGCGTGATGGATGACGGATGAAGTCCTTTCAATACATTTATGGAGACTGAACAATCGATGAGGGTGTTATGTATCAGGTGTTCTATATGCAGTGATGAGAGCTAAGTGTGGATGGTTACGTGGAAGTGTGTTCTGATAGAGCATAAGTCGGAAAGTGGTGGAATGACATAGATATGAATAAAGTTGATGTTCTCGTGAGTGGAGTTTGTTGTAAAACAAGGAGGGTTGTGAATCAAAGCGTTTTGATATGTAACCTGGTGTAACCTGTACGTAGGTTTTCTAAATGTAGCAGTAAGTGTGGAAATGCAAGTCATCCATAGAGTTTTCTTGTTGGACTAGGTAGTTGTATACGATATTTGCAATCCATAGTGCGTGTCGTTAGAGTACTTGAAGTTGGTGAAATATTGGATGAGGAGCAGCGATCCAAGCTGTGAATTCGTAGGTTCACACGGGTTTTAAATATACGTTGTATGTATTGAGTACTGTGGCAGATTTTAATCCCCAGGTTGTTCCGATCAGATGTTTGAGTAGGTTCAGTCGTTTTGAAAGAAACGTAATTTCAATATGAGGGTTTGGTGACAGAATGTATCGAAAGCATTTTCAAGATCAGAAAGGACAAGGCAACAGGTAGTGAAATGTTGTAGTGATTTGAGGTCAGGTTGGTGAGGCGAGGTAGTTGGTCGTTGATGCTATAGGAAGGGCCAAATTTCGCTTGATGTAGGGGAAGGAGATTGTTCTTCGAGATGGATGTGTTGGTTTACAATGTCTTTTTTAATGTTTCCTGAATGTGGAGGAAAGTTGGATAGGCCGGTAAGATGATACAGTGTGTGGATGTTAAAAAGATTTTGGGAACATAGGAGTTTTTGAGGTTTTCCAGGATGTAGGAATGTAGCCTGTTCGGAGAATAAAGTTAGGTTTGGCAGCAAGGAGTTGATGAAGGGTGACTGGTGCTTGTTTAAGATATCGGTAGGTGATGGAATCTATTCCAAGTGAGAATTGTTGTTTGAGTGCAAGGATTTGTAGTATTTCAATATGTGTGATTGCTGCAGTTAGTGGGTGATTTGGTAAGGGGTGATTTGGATTCGGTTGGAAGTGTGGAGATGCTATGTTTAGTATGTCAGCTTAGTTACCAACCTATTTTAAATTCTACTAATACAAATCTACTATATCCATTGTATTACACTAAATTGTGCATAACTACATTAGTAATCAACCTCAACTAACGATGGAACTTCCCTGACCTCAGGTAACCTCAACTCACGATACGATTTTAACCTCAGCTCAACGATAAAATTTCAAACTCAACCTCATGATAGAACTTTAACTCCAACCTCTCTCAACCTTAAAATAAAACATTAACTTCGACCTTACTTAGCTTCAATCTCACTATGGATGTTCAAGTTCGACCGCTTTCAGCTTCATGGAAACTTCAACATCGACCTCATTGAACCTAAACCTCACGATTGAACCTCCACCCCCTTTCACTAAACCCCAGATGGACTCTATCAACCTAGACCTCACGATAGAACATCAACATCAACCTAACGATAAAACTTCAATCTCGACCTTACTTAACGTCCAACTCACAATAGAACTTCAATCTTAACCTCAGCTTCACGATGGAACTTGAACATTGAAATAACTCAGCATTACGATGGAACTTTAACATCGACTTTACTGGATTCCAATTTAAGAAAGCAACCTTAACATCGACTTTACTGAACCTCAACCTCAACTCTACTGAACCTCAACCTCACGATGGAACTTCAAATATGATCTAACTAAAACTAAAGCTCATCATGGGACTACAACCTCAACCTCAGTGGGATTTCAACCTCAACCACTCGAAGTAACTTCAAACTCGACTTCAACCTTAACTTCAGGATGGAGTTTTAGATTCAACTTCACGATGGAACTTCAACGTCGACCTCGCTTAGCCTCAACCTCGCAATGGAACATTAGCCTCGACCGCACTCAGGTGTTAAACCTCACCAGGCCCAACCTCAACATCATCTCTCCTAGACTTCTAGACGCGAGCTTAAGTTTGTGAGGTCGAGGTTGAAGTTTCATCGTGAGGTTGAAAGAGGTGATAGTTCATGTTCCTCGTAAGGTTGTGAGATCGAGATTGAAGTTAAATCGTGAGGTTATAATGAGATTGGAATCATGTTCCTCTTGAGATTGAGTGAGATCGAGGCTCATGTTCCGTCGTGAGGTTTAGGTTGAGTGAGGTAGAGACTGAAGTTTCATCGTAAGATTGAGATTTGAGTCAGATCGAGGACGAGTTTGAATTTTATTTATGGTCTTTAGGCATCTACGGCTCACGCAGGAATAGGGGGAGGATGAGGAAAATTGCTATCCGGCATTTGCCTGGTGCGACTGAGGAAAACCCCTGGAAATTCCTGTCAGGATTTTCGGTCGCTGGGATTGAACCCAAACCTCCCGAACGCTACACCAACGCTCTACCACTGAGCTACGGCGGTTCGGTAGATTGAGGTTGAAGTTAAGTGAGGTCGAGGTTGTTCGGTTGTGGTTGAGTGACGTCAAGGATAAAGTCCCATCTCGAGGTCGAGGTTGAATTTCGCACTTAAAGTTAAGGTTGGATGAATGATGGTGAGGATCTAAGGATGAAGATATGGAAATGAAGCCAGTTCTCATAAGGCTGAACAACAATTATACATGTGCAATGTAAGTACGTCAGAACTAGAGTTCAGACTATTCCAATATTCGACGATTTCTGGCATATCATAGATTCGAATATTTGAATGCTTCTTGATAGAAATAGTTCAGAGTCCACTTTACCAAGAACTGTAGGTTCTTAGAAGCTTCCCAGCTTATTTAGAATATTAATATCAAACAAACAATTAAGCTAAGGTAAAGCATGTCGTGGTGCTATGCATAATTTTCTTCCCAAGTAATACATTAGATAAACTATACCAACCAGTCTCGCACCTGGCAGTGCAGATTTAGCTACCCTGGACGCTCGCTTGACCCTCCCCTTCCGCTGTCTTTATTAACAAACGATATCGCTAAACACTTGTCATACTCCAACGAGCAGGAAGGCTCAAATACACAGAGAAAAAGAAAAGTATTTGTGTTGTTAATGCGTTTGTATCATCAAGCTTTAATTTACATGAGTCTCTCGTGTGTGTCGAAGGTAATGATAAGTTCCAGATTTACTGCAAATGTATCCTTGTAGACAAATCCTTGTTCTTTTAAACACTTCCAGCCGTATTCAGAGACGTTTTCTGAAGCAATTAACGCTATATTAACGAGTGACTAACAGCTGACTCGTTAGTGACTAACGAGTGACTAACAGCTGAAGTCGTATTCAGAAACGAATTGTGTGCGTTAGTAGTTCCTCAAGTTAGTAACATACTAATCGCATGCTGAAACAAGAGGAAGTTCTAGTTTCGCGTTGTACTAATTACCTACTCAGAACTTTTGAGGACACAACACAAGGAAAAAAGATAAATATTCATAATTACTTGACGAAAGTGAATATATTTTTTTTGCACAACACATTTCAATAAATTCAAAACACCAAAACCATCTTTTAAACTAAAAAATACTCAAATAGGTGGAACGCATGCTAATTTTATAATGCTACTAATACGAGTTGAAGTGGGTTGCTCCATCTGTTAGCTTCGTGGTGCACTTGGTTAAGATACGCTAATTTTAGTTATTTTCATTTTTCGAGTTGGTGGTTCGAACTTCGTCGAAGAAATTATATAGTTTTTTTTTTTTACTTTCACTAAATTCAGTAGTAACTTGAATGTAATCTTTTGCATCTTACATGATATTCTACTATGAAATATTAAAATTGAATTCAAGTACTACGGGAATTTACGTAGTAGCCTATGCGAAATTTAACTACTGAATGGAAAATTATGCTAATGAGAGCTATAGTTTACATGAGCTCAAACCACTTGTGTCCCTAAGTGGAAATATTCGTTCTGAACCTAAGTTTTTTAAAGGTTTTAAATAAATTCAAATTCAAATGCCAAGTTGAAATAGTGAGTTGAAGCTTAAAAAATCAGTGTCGTCGTAAATCACATTATACGAGAATGTCAAGGAATTATGTATTTAAGAACTGCCCTACTTTTCATATTTGGGGTTTATATGTTATAGGCTGACACGGACATAAATAGTATTCTTTTCGTAACGAGAATGAAGTTGTTTTGTCAGTTCAAGCATATGCTCTAATCTAGAACGAGGATAGGGCCTATCTATAAGACAAAAGAAAATATACTCTTCCCACGCTTTGATACTAAGCCATGTTTAACTGAATGGACAAGAGTATAAATAAAAAGACAAATTCGACATCGCGTTAATAAAACCACTTCTTAGCATTAGATATAATGGGATTCTTCCAGGCATTCGTTAATGGGGTGTCCTGCTATAAATCCTAGATCACACACACCAACTTAAAGATTTTTACGTTTAGAAATCGATATAAACCCTGCAAAACTCTACTTGCACCCCCTTACTTCTGATATACATACCCCTAAACTGAAAATTCTGGCAGAATTCCCGATGCGACATTTCCGAGTTTAACGACCGGTTCATTGCAATATTGTTACAATAACGCAGATATTATACTAACAATGGTTTAGTTAAGTTAGGCAAATTAAAATTAACTATCTGTTTCTCACGGTGGCGTGCGTTTTGCTGCCGTGTATTTTGCGACCCGTGGGTTTTCCGACCCTGAATACTGATTTATATTTCAATGCAAATGCGCCTGTTAGCACTGATAACTAAATTAATACTCTCTGTCTCTTGATACACGCAAGGTGCGTGTATATTTCTGGTTAGGAACAGGTAGGTTAGGTTAACGGTCTCATCTGTGGAGGCAACGAAATTAATTTTGGGAGATATCAGAATTGCGTGTTTTGACTGAAGAAAAAGCCTGGAGAAACCTCAATCATATTCCCAGGATCTTCTAATTGTTGAGCAAATACTCTACCAACTGAGATACGGCCGCTCACTTTCAGGTCTTTATGTTTCCATGTATGTTACTTTCACGTGTATCAATTCGCCAGTTTCCAGCATTAACAAATTGTTTCGGTAAACATATTTTATATTTACGGACAAGGATTATAGATTAATTCTTATTTTCCTTCCATGTTCATGAAAACACGTGCTACTATCTATTCTCTTTAAATACATTGGTGTTATTTTGTGTATTGCTAAGTGTCAATTAACTAATTTATATAATTTACATTGTGTGAAACCTTCAGGTTGCTAGAGCGTAGTTCGTTGCATTGCTGACGATAACCCTCGGCGAGCACTATTCCGGGGTGCGAAGCGGGAAGGTAGCAGCAACGGGTTTACTTAAGGTAACACTCGATATTTGTACCCTGAAACTGAGGACAACCCTAGCAAATCTAAGTGAGGAGGGTATATATCCGTCCATTGGTGCATGATCAATAAAATATGTTGGTATCACTCACAGCTTGTACCGTTCCTAAAATTGTTTGCCAATACTGAACTGCAGTGTAAATGTCAAGTTTATAGTAGTCTACCTAAATGTCAAGTTTGGCTTAGATACGGTCAACAATATTGGAACAATTTCAAGTATTAAATTTTTGAAATTGGTTGGCAACGCTTCCAACATTGGTGTCTAGAAACCTGTATGATCTGCGCCAGTAATTAAACGTCAAGTTTGTTGCAAATATGTGAAATGCATTGAAGAAATTTGAAACAATATTTTTCGAACTAGTTGACATCACTGATTACTTCGGCGCCTGTGATGTATTCAGTATCTCTGTTAAATTTCTCAGTGCCTACATGCTAAGTTTGTTGCTAATAAGTCCAAAAGTTTCGTGTTAGAAATGGAAATAGTAGTACCACAAAAACTAAATCATTTTGTAGCAAATACACTTTGGACAAACATTGAGTTTACTACAGAAAATGTCTACAAAAGGTTAAAACTATAAATTGTGAGATAAATCAGTTGCACTTTCTCTGTATTATGGTGATCATATGACTTACATACGGTTATAGTTATTCTGTATTGAAATATTGGTGTACGCATTTTAATACATATAATTAAGGATTCTTCCTGGGATTTACGATATTGACAGTTGGTACTGGAATATGTTGATTTAGGTTGTCATATAATCTGTTCTTTGATCATTTGAAATATGTAACGTATTTGAGTGGACATTTAGTTTTGATAAGGATGTCAATAAGATGTATCAACCATCGTTGTCCTTCATTGACTAATGAGAATATGTAGTTAGCACCTACATACATATCTACATATATTTAAGTATTTTGAATGTCGGCTTTCGTTATTCAAATGCAGTATTCCAAATAGAATTTTTATTGGATGGACTTTATAATTAACCCCGTCATATTATCCTAACTTAACCATATCTAACTAGCGACTTCAATTTAGTTGCACTTAATTTGTTATATAAAGGATGAAACAAAGTGGCGACGAATGATACGGCTTCCCATATTTCGTCACTTATTAAGATTGATTAGTCAATTTTGAGAATAAGCTTCAATAATGGCAAATAAGTCTTTGGAGATTACAAGAGAGCAGTTTTTTCTCTTAAAGTAGGATCCAGGCTAGTCACTTTTTGAGTTTGTAGCCAATCTGCAACCTCCTGTGAGTTTGGTCAAGGCTATGATAGGATGCTGTTGGATCAGTTTATAATTGGTCTAGAAAACATCAGTTATCAGATTATCTTATTGGATATGACAACTATAAGCTTAAATTTGGCAATAATAACAATTTTGTCGATGGAAAAAACTAGTATAGGACCAGTGGATATGTCGGGAGATAATAATAATAATAATGTATTTTTAGTGACACTAGATAGATCTAACACAGCGAATACTCCTTTACTACATAGAAAGACAAGACAAAATAAGCAAAAGCTCTTTAAATGGGTTTGTAAGCGATGTGAATTACACCACAGGTTCCCAGGGAAGTGTCCATCTTTTAATAGTATTTGTTTCCAATGTAACACAAAATCACACTTTGCTCGATGTTGTTTTCCTGGTTTGAGGAACAGGAATGTAACTCAGGTTAAAACTGAAGGATAATCTTTAACGGTTATTCTTCTCAAAATATGGAAATGGATCTTGCAGTAAATATGGATGAACAACATTTACTAGTTAATATGTGTAAACAGGAAGATTTAAATGATGACAAGTAAAAGTGTTCCACAACAAGTTCTGACAAAATTAAAATAGGACAGAAACAGGACAAATGTTTTCAAACTACTAATATTGATAGAGAAACAAGGTATGTGCAGACTATTGCGTCTAGGTTTGAGAATAGGAGTACACAAACTTTGAGCTTGCAAAATACTGAAAATCACATTAAGACTAAAGAAAGGGACCCAGCTATTCATCATGTGGATATGACTACTAGTAATAAAGAACTTTTACCTGTTAATTTACAGATTCACGAGAAAGAGAATTTGAAAGATATACTTCACGAGGATCATCAAACATATATAACGGATAAATCAGTTAAAGCAGATATTAGAACTGTTCCTGAGATAGGACAAAATCTCACAGCAGAAGAACCGTTTGAGAACTCGTTCTACCAGAAGTATTTTGAACAGAAAAGTAAGAAAGCAATGAAAAGGTTAGGAAAAGCTCTTGTAACTGAAATCAGACAATGCGGTTATAATGATTTCGTACACTCTCCTCAATTCCAAGATAATCGATTGAAAAATCTATTTTGGATAGATAATGGTTGGAATTTGAAACTGGCGGGCGCATTAAAAGAGATCTATCAGTTAAATGAAGTAAGTAGAACTAACGCAAAGGACGCTTGTAGTAGAACGAATACTAAGAAAAATGGATTTGACTTAGTGAATGCTGCTTCACATATGGTATAATTTTCTTCTAAGGATCAATTATTAGTTCCTGAGTTTGGGAAAAGTAACTTGAATACTAGTGTAATAGGTACGGATAGTGAGCAATCTCCTTCGGTTGAAAAGGAGGTTGATTCGGAACGAACGACTATCAGCTCCCATAAAGAAAAATCTATGAATGATTTAGATACATTACTTAAGACTATGGGTTATGGAGATTACTTAACGTTAGATGGTTTTGCGAGGTACAAACCAATATGGTTGACTTGGTATCAGAAGGATTGCCTTGATGAAATAAAAGAAGATGTTGATAGAACTGCGAGTGAATTAAAGTCCTTACGGCTTGGGAGTACAACTCTGTAATAAAGACAATGATGGCAGGTTTAAAACAATTTCTTGGGCATCAGCTTCCCTCTCAAAAGCCGAACCTGCTTACTCTCAATTTGAGAAAGAAGGGCTCGCCCTAGTTTTCGGTGTAAGAAAGTTTCACAAATATTTGTACGGAATACTTTTCACCGTGGTAAGGGACTCCATACCCATGAAGCTGATTTTTTGAGAGAATAAGGCAATTCCATCTGAAATTCACCCTAGCCTCGTTCGATGGGCATTGTTTTTGTCTGGATATGATTATAAAATAATCTATTCGAAGCATTTCCCCCTGCCTGACTTTCCAGACTACCATCATCCGCGACAACAGCAGACGAGCCTACGTCACAGTAATACATTTTGAATATAAATCCGAAATCGTTAGTGATCAAATCTATCCCAGACGAACTCCAAACAGATCTCGTACTAAAGAAGATATGGTTATTGATGTGAAGGTTGGCCTAGAACCTTACCTAAGGAATTTCGCACCAAGGTATTTCAAAAATGTTTCGCATCAAGAACACAACTAACCACACAATACGGTTGTTTATTTTTGGGCAATAAGTTGATAATGCCGCCAACATTTAGAAAGGAAATATTACAAGCAATAAACAAAACACATCTGGGTCTAAGACGTTTCAAAACTACTCTCAGAATGTATTACTGGTGGCCAAATATGGATACCGAAGCAGAGGCATATTTACGCAGTTGCGAAGTCTGTTTACAATTTCAAAAGTCAAGGCCTCATATTTACTATGTACCTTGGGAGAAAAGTATCAGACCATTCCAAAGAATACATTTCGATTTCTTTGACTTTGCCGGAAGGAAATTTCTCATATTACTGGATAGCTACTCAAGTTGGATTCAGGTAGGCCTGGTCCATAGTACTTCAGTCTATGAAACAATTAACAAATTAGAGAACATAAGTTACCCTCAGGTAATTGTTAGTGATAATGGGCCACCGTTTTCTTCGTATCCCTTCCGGGAGTGGTGTGAGAAACATACAATAATGGTGCGAAAGTCTCCTGCCTACCATCCGCAGAGTAATGGGGCTTCAGAGAGGCAAGCACAAGAGGTCAAATTACTGTTAAAGGAACGCGCGTTGACTGGTCGATCTCAAGATTGGCGAAAAGTTATCAAACAACTTCAGAGTAACCTGATATTTGCACACACGCCTTTACTAAACGGTAAATCGCCCGCACAGCTCATATATACGTTTTCGCCATGTACCAGTTTTAATATGCATGCAAACAGAATCCTTGATGAACAGACACAGCAGCAGAACAAAACAGAAATACCAGCTTCTAAACTTCCATGCATAAATAGTTGGATATACATTAAAAATGTGCACAATCGGCTCCCAAAAATTATGCCAGTCAAGGTGCTGTAGGTGATAGGTTCCAGGATGGTGGAAGCTCAAACAGAGGGAAGAACTAAAAGAGTACATTTACATAAGATAGCTTCAAGATTAAAAGAGAAGGTGTCCGATAAGGAACAGACATCAGCAAATGAAGATAAATGGTGGTGGATAACAGCCACTCCAGAAAACAGAACAATAGTGGATAGAGAAGAACCAACATCAGTTACAGACAAAACGGGAACTCTCCGCAGGTCACAAGGAATTAATATCCCTAAGAAGCACTTTGACTATGAGGGTTACGAATGAAATATTGTCCTAATGCATCAGGCAATTGTGGCATGAAAACTTATGTAGAGCAGCTGCCGTTAGTGGTTAGTGAATGATGTTCAGAAAACGAATTGAGGCACTGTAGATTTTAATAATCTAATGGAGTATTGTTGGAGCTCAAAAAGTTTAGATGCTACTATAAAGTAATGGTTTTATTACATAATCTTTATATATTGTTGTTTTAAAACAATTTGAATACAAATAAACTTTTGCTTGATATGAATGTTCGATGAGTAAATTCTGAATGAATAATGGATGAACTTTTGTGATAAAAGCATTGAATGAATGTCATATTGTTGTACATAATTCATCATTTTTGTACTAAGTTAAATGATGGCAATGTATTTATGAAATTTAAGCTATGTTTTCATGTTTATCAAACAGATTTATGATATGAGTGTGTACGGTGGTGGAATCTGTACTTCAAGGAAGAGGGAGGGAATTTGTTAGAAATGGAATTAGTAGTACCACAACAACTAAATTATTTTGTAGCAAATAGACTTTGGATAAACATTGAGTTTACTACATAAAATGGCTACAAAAGGTTAAAACTATAAACTGTGAGATAAATCAGTTGCACTTTCTCTGTATTATGGTGACCATATGATCTGCATATGATTATGGTTATTGAGTTGCAGATATTGTGTACGCATTTTAATACATATAATTAAGGATTCTTCCTGGAATTTACGATATTGACAGTTGGTACCGGAATATATTGATTTAGGTTGTCATATAATCTGTTCTTTGATCATTTAAAATATGTAACGTATTTGAGTGGACATTCAGTTTTGATAAGGATGTCATAAGATGTATCAGCCATTGTTGTCCTTCATTGACTAATGAGAATATGTGGTTAGCACCTACTTACATATCTACATATATTTAAGTATTTTGAATGTTGGCTTTGGTTATTCAAATGCAGTGTTCCAAATAGCATTTTTATTGGATGGACTTTATATTTCACCCCGTCATATTATCCGAACTAAACCATATCTAACTGGCCACTTCAATTTAGTTAAGTTCAGATTCAGTTAATTTGTTATATAAAGGGTAAAACATGTCGGAGCAATTACAAATATTACATTTTAGCAATTTGATTGCAACACTGACACCCACGGTGCCCATAGTACCTCCACGACACATATACCTAACGCATATGTATACAGAACTTGGTGTTTATCAATGGACGTGTGTCGATTTGTACCTAGATATTTGTATAAGTTAATAAAATATGTTTTATAAAACACGTCAACTATTTTATGAGATAAGTGGCAACACTGACACCTGGGGCCGGAAACAAACATTTTATGTACTGTGTCGAATAATATGTGTGTGGGTGCTGATACACCCAAATTAAAACTATTTTTAAAAAAATAAACATTTACCACAATGACAACTGAGACGCAATACCAAACTGGATACTTGTACGACCTTGCCCTGTATCTAAGGAATATGTGCGCAAAATTTGGTGGAAATCAAAGGACGCATGTAGATTTGGATACTTGCGTCTAGGGCAAGCGCGCGTGGAAACAATGTCTCTGAGCAAGCCACGTGTGCAATAAATAAAAAAAAACGAACCTCACTTACCTAACTTCAAAATGACTTTGGTCAATACATTTATTAAATTTCCTAATACGTATATACACACAAAAAAAATCTTTAAAAAAATGTAAAAGTAGCGACGCCCGGATTTTATACTGGAACCTCTCGCTCAGCTTCCCAATACGTTGACCACTGGGCCAAATAACGAGTTGTGGAGTGAACGCTTTTCGGTGCTACTAACAGTTCAAAGAGTGCTGCTCCTTTCAAGAAGTTCAGTGCCTTCACCAGGGTGGACGAAGCTTTGGAAACGGGTTTCCCTGAGACACTAGTGATTTGGATTACTAACATACAGACAGACAGACACAGACAGAATTCCTATTTTACGTCATCGCTGCGGGTCGGGGTTGGCAGGTGCCTACGGGATAGGAAGGGCTGGAAAGGTACATGTGGAATGCAGGCCAAACGGAGCTTAACGAGGTAGGGGTATGACTGGACTAGATCGGACTTGTCTGGGTCTGAGTTGGACTGCGGATCGGAGCGAAGTTAACGGGGTAGGGGTCTGACCTGACCGGCCGGGCTAGTTTAGCTCTGGGATGTACTGCAGGCCGAACAGAAATAAAGAGGTGGGAGTTGCACGTGTCTGTCTGGGCTTCTGCGGGCCTGGATTTGCAGGACTCTAATTCGTGTAAAATGTATAATTTCGTAAAATGATCCATGCTTTTCAACTCAAAAGTATAGTGAAGTAAAATCGTATTCGCACGATGATAAACGAAAACATGAACCAAATTACAAATAGTCATCAAGAATTGCAAGCCAACCAAAGTTAGACAAAGCATGAGGCAACACAAGAAAAAACATTATTATGTTTCAAAATTGAGTAAAGTTAGAATCATTTTAAAATTCAAATGAAAAGTTATCGTTTGATACAAGTTTTTTTGAAATATGATGATGAACTGTATATTTAGAAAAAATTAATACCTACGTGCATTTCTACGCTAATCAAGACTTGCCACAGTTAAATATTTCAGACACATACTTTGAATATAAGGTTTAGTAACTGATTACAAATAATTTCAGATTCAAGTTAACTGAAAATATTTATTCTATTCCTGAGATGCCATGTACTAGAAATTACTAACGATTTGATTTCAGATTTTAGGTCCTCAAGACAACCTCTCAAAAACTTTAGAGTATCAAAATTACTCGAAAATAGTACACAATATTGAACTCAGAAAAAATACTAACAAATTTTATTTATGCTATAATAATAATTATTATTATTATTAATATTATAAATTTTAAATAAGTGCATTTTGTATTGACTACAGAATCGCAGTTATCGGATGAATATTTATGGTGGAAAGACATTACATTTCAGAGTGACGTTGAAGCACACCATATTAATATTTTGTTTAAAAATTAGAGTCCATTTGAAGAATGTATGCACGTAATTCCATTCCCAAACTCTCTTATCAAATATACTTTTCCTGTAAAAAGTAAATATTGGCTTGTAACGCTTCATCTATATACGCCGCAAGTCTGGAGACACTTGCGAACGTTTACTTGTGGGTTAGAAGTGTAGACGACTACACTGTTATTTCGAGAAACAGAATCACTAGTAATACTAGTGACATTCACTTGTGATACTAGTCCGTTAACTTGTAGCTAGTATTTTACAACTGTAAGTTTGAGAAACAGGAACTTGGGGAGCAAATTAATATTTATAGTGTAGAGACTAATAATACTATTCCAAATGTTTTGAGAAACCGGCCACTGAAAGTAGTAATGGTATTTCTGCAGGTTTAACTTCAGCTAAGGACGCTAGTCCGGTGGTCAAGTCTCTTGCTGTATTGGTGAGAAAAGACGTGTTTGCGAACTGCTGCTTAGAGCAGAGTTTTGCGAATCGATTGCAGCTTTTGGTTTCGTGTGTTCTGTATCTGAACTTTGTGATTACTTTGAAATGTGTTAGCAAGATTGGATTTTGTGTGTAAATTCTTTATTACGTAAGTACTTGATTGTCAAACTTACAATACGTTTCGTTCTATTAGACAAAATACAGTGAAATTTTCGTTCGAGAAATCCACGCGTCACGTTAGACCCACAGCAACAGAGGTTCATATTTGGTTGGCTGATAAAGTTAAACATAAATATAGATCAGATTGATGGTATTCAGTTAAACATACCGGAATA
>JAGDQP010010317.1:37200-56171 GCA_022664845.1 Lepisma saccharinum
TATTGATTTGAAATTTAGCTCCCTCGGTGAAAGATTGTTTGCATGATACACCAGAGAAATTGACTTTTGTTCACAATGATCGAACGCAAAACATGGTTCAAATTATGAGTGCAGGTGATGACCCTACTCGTGAATGGATCTTAGATCTTCCTATAGAATTAGACATGGCAACCGTACGTGCTGCTTTAAGTAAATATGGTCACGTAAAGAAACTTGAGAATGAACTTTGGTCCAATAAATTTAAATTTCCAGTGTTAAATGGTGAAAAGGTTTGTAATATGGACTTGAAAGCTCATATACCCTCCAAACTGAACATTGATAGTTTCTGGGCTACTATTGTTTACACTGGGCAGCCAGCTACGTGTTTTGCGTGGGGGCTATCAGACCATCAAATTAGTGCTTTCCGACATGACGTAATCGCAACATGTCAAACATTGGGGAATCAATAGCATTAAACATGTCGAATTTGGTTAATGGAAGAATGCCCACAACACCACGATATGAAGATATATCCTCTCTCGTTAATTCGTGTAACAAGGCTGAACAAAACGAACATAATCTGAAAGGTCCTTTTCAATGCAGAGCAGTGATAGGGAAAACTATGTGAGTGCTCCCACTTCACCTGTTGCCAACATTCACGACACCAGTGAATTTCCGGGATTGGCAATACGGGATTCGCATCAGTTTAACACGAAAACAAGTGATGATGATAATGAACCGATACTTCCTCTCCGCGTTAGTAAAACCACCACCGAAAATTTCATCACAAGTGCAAATGACATAGCTCAACCAGTGATGAGTCATCGTACGCCATTAACACAGCACACACAAACAACCATGTTGAAAATACAAGCACAGATGTGATCACGGAATATGTGACGTCACAATCTAAAAGTAGTGAAGATAAATAACCCCTGCAGCACTCATGTTAGTGACAGAACAATGGAATTATATAAGTTAACAAGAGTAAAAAGAGAAAAACATTTAAAAAACAAACGATAACAATTGCAACCCTCATGGTTTAGTAACCTCACGGATTCAGGTGTTAAAGAAGTAGAATCAGGCTGTCCTATTTCAAGTATGATACCTCATCAACAGATAGGTCAAACATCCGACGTGGACACATAATGTGTGTTTTGTTATACATTGACGTTCTAGTCACCCAATAATATCATTAGCAGTAAAAACTCTTTTTTTAGTTCTTCTGTCAATAACAGTATTAAGAAATGTTCATAATATATGTTCTACTATTTTCTTGTTTCGTAAGAAATGTAAGGAGAGTGGAATCATTAAACATAAATGGTATATACAGTAGTTATAAAAAAAACTCTTAAGTTATCTGGACATATGACATTTTCAGAAAGTGGTCTTTTACAGACTTCAGTTTCTTAGAGAACTACAATTCATATGTAAATATTGGTACGTTTGGAAGAGGCACCGCGACTGTTGCGAAAAAGGTATTACTATTACAAATACATACCGTTTAATTTCTGGTCGTGGTAATAGTATTATAAGTGACAATATCTTGTATGTAAACATTTAAAGTTATTCGGGTTGTACGCATACAGCAGATAGAGAACATTTTTAATGACGAAATAGTTGAGTACCAAATATCAATTCACAGTACACAAATGGTTATATCAGGCGACTTTAATTTTATTCTTCGAAAGGAAGACAGCACTGGGTATTTCAACAAATGTTATGCGCTTGAACTGTTTGTGCAACAGTTCAACTTGTAGGATGTGTGGATAAATAAACGTAGAGATATTATCTATACTTATGTTACGTCAGCAGTGCAGAGTCATATAGATCGACATTAGTAAATTATTATTCTCTCATGTTAATAGTATTAACTTAGTGCATCATGCATGGTCCATTTACGGATCATGCCGGAATTCATATGTCTCTACAAGTTCCAAACATTATAGGCTAACAGTTGTTAGGTCATTTTGGAAACTGAATAAAGCCCTATTAAATGTTGACGATATTAAACAAATTATTCAAACAAAAATGTAAATATTGATGTCCACAACAATGTCATTACCAGCGAATAAATGATTGGTGGGTAAAATATACTAAAATCAAAATAAGATCCTTTTTTCAATGGGTGGTAGCACAGCATAGACGGGAACTGAAAGACACTATTGAACTGTTGTAACCATCTATGGAATAAACCTTCAACAGCCAACAGCATCCAACTATACAAAAGATCAAATCAAATGTAATGCGTAAACAAACGGAGTACGTTCTATCACATTATATCAAGCCAAAAAAGAAAGAAACATAATTATATTGAAAACTTAGTGCTTGATAATAATGTAGTAATTAGTGACGTAAAGGAAATAAGCCATCATTCTAAAGATCACTATTCAAAACTCTTTGTAGAAAATAAGGATGATAAAAAGATTGGTGCGAACTATTTGCAAACCTTCCATCCACAGTTACTGATAGAACCAAGAATTAATCTCAATCGTAACAAAATCGGACGTTTATAACGTCCTAATATCTACCAAAAAATACAATAGTCCTGGCAAAGACGGTCTTCTATATGCATTTTATTATGTATATTGGGATATTATAGGTGGTGTATTTACTAGAGTTGTTAATGAAATTATGCAACTTGAGAATATTTTACAAAAGAATGTGTTATTATTTTAATACCAAAAAGGGTAATACAGGTGGCATTTCAAACTTTCAACCTATCACATTAGTCAATACGGATTTTAAATTCATTTCGAAAATCTCGAAGGTAAAAATGATGAAAGTGTTGGAAAATATCGTAGGCGAAAAACAAGCCGCATTATCAAAAGAGAAAAACATATACATTAAGCAGTATAAGGGATACCATAGAATATTTTAATTTAAGCGACTCCCTGCTTGCTTAACCTCAATTGATTTTAGAAATGCGTTTGATTTAGTTGAGTATGAATTCTTGTATGCAGTATTGATAGCTTATAATTTCAATCCACATTTTATTAGTTGACATATTTCTGTGTTGTTTGTTTCTGCAAAGATTTCGTGTGTTTCAGCAACATGGAGAACATATGTTCGGTGGATTGCGGAGGTATAACGGAACTAAGACAGGAAGAACTGTTTTCCTTATTACGGCATGAAGGACATTTCTAACACGATGATCAGGTATTGCGTCATCATAATCCCATTCAAGCTCCCACTCTTCCATAATCATGTCGCTGCAAACTCGATGGAACCAAGGATCGCACCCACAACACTGGACGCTTCTATCATCTTTTGTGGGTTCATCGCAGCATACTACTATCATAATCTTGACTTGATCTTTCCATCAACAATGAAGTTCGCTTCTTTATCCGGCTCACAGACATAAGATCTTCTTACCATTACACTAACACGAAGTAATCAAACACATTTTCGTCAGTAAATCAGGTATTAACACACTATACACAAGTTTCGCACAATATTTTTCACAACAAAGTTGGAAACACTGAGTCTAATAATCTTGTGTCACAGTAGCCGGGTAGCACGGTAATTCCTAACTTATGTAGTGAAATCATATGTGCTTAAAGTTCTGTGTTTTCGTGTTTACGATCTTGCACCGTGATGTTTCAAATATTAACACACTGATATAATTTTCAAGCTCACTTTGAACGGCCACTATAGCAGGAAGGACCATAAATGGACTATTACTGCTATAGGTATCCAAAGAGAAAGATGAAGAACTATATGCAGCTATTTGGTGTGATTGAGAAAATTCCTTCATTCACCATTCAGGAATCTCGACTCTCGGCAGTGGTATGTGAGTCTTGAAAGAAAAAGCTGTAACAGTGTAGCCCACAGTCACATGTGATAGAGACTGATTGTGTGCATGTCCGTTCATTTGTCGTGAAGGAACATAGATGGCTCACGCACTCGTCTACTACTCATGCTTACTTTTAACATTATTAGTATATAAAATGATAAACCAAATGTACTATTTAATTAGCGTAAATGTTGGTGTTGTTTTTATAATTGAATATGTGAAGTGCAATGCATATGTAACCATACGTACAAGTAATAACGTGTATACTTGCTATGGTTTAATGAACAATATTTGATAGACCAAACAAGTATGTAAACCTAGCCAGATGAACGTTAAATATACTTTATATTCTTATGATACATTCCTGGTGCAGTGAAAGACTTGCTTGCAATTCCTACATCAGTGCAATTTTCTCACATGTTGTTTGTAACATACTGTATGTATATTTTACGGTTTGGGCCATGGGTTTCTGTAGCAGTGATATCCCTTAACTGCGGCTTCCTGCTATAGTTTAATTCGGGACAAATTGGAAACATCATAAGTATTTCCTATCATCGTCATCGTGCCGAAACACAGTGGACTACACTCATAAAGAGTCAACATTGCGTTACCTAGCAACCGAAGCCTACCTGCTACATAGAGATTATGAGACCTAGTGTTGCCAACTACGGTGTTGAAAAGAACTGTGTTTTGTGCAAGTGGAAGTGGTATTACTAATCTCTGGTGTAAACAGTTAGTTAATGGCATATTGTTCGTGATACGGAATAATATTTAACATCATGTCTAGTTCACCGATGAAGAAGAGGACGTCACTATTAAGCCTGGATACCGAGAATAGTATTCAAGGGAACCAGTACGCATGCTGTGAAGACCCTTCTAAGGATGAAAGGAGCATCCAGTGTGCAAGATGTGATCGATGGTTTCATCAAATTTGTAGTGGGATCAGTTTAAACGCCTGGGAGCAACAAAGGGATTTAAACGATTCTGTTCCTGATCACCTGTGCTGGAAATGTACTATTTGTGCGAGCAAGGAAATCAAACCAGTTGTATATAGTATGGAGCCTGCACTTACATCAACAGAACAGATGGTGGCTCTGCTATTGGAAATGAAAGAAGAGAAGGAGTCATCACAACAAGAAATGAAAGAGCAGATGGCGACATCACAACAAGAAATGAAAGAGCAGATGGCGTCATCACAACAAGAAATGAAAGAGCAGGTGGCGTCGTCATAACGAGAAATTAAAGCGCAAGTAGAAGAAGTCCGACGCAGTTGTATTGAGACATCCCGGTCGCTGATCCTAAAGGTCAACACAGCAGTGGAACAAGCTAAGGAAATTAATGAAAGGATCCTCAAGCAATCGGATGAAATGAGGATTCATTACGAAGATGTAAAAAGAAATCAGAAGGAATTACGTGACCACCTGAAACTCCTGGACCAAAAACTGGTATCATCTGAAGGAAAGATGCTCGCCCATGTCAAAGAAGCTATCGAGATGGCCACGAAAGACTCCGAAAAAAAATCAATTGAAATTAAAGGCGAAGTTATTGGTAGTGCTACGGCCTTAATAGAAACTGGGATGATGAGACAAAATGAGCGAATGAACCATGCTATAACCTGTTGTGAAGCCAAAGCCACGAGTGCTTGCGAGTTATTACAGAGTAAAATCAACTCAGTTAATCGCCGCCTGGACGACCAAGAAAAACAGATAGGAGGAATACAACAGCAAGTTGACTCATTTAAGTCAGAAGGTGCTGTGCTTTACCATCACCGTAATGAAATGGAGAAAGTTTCTTCTGGAGAAAGTATATGTGAATCTCCTTGTTGTAATGATAATGCGAAGCTGAAAGCCACAAACACCATAAGTGTAAGGAGAAAGTTGTACAATTCCTCGAGCAAGTCCGTTGAGAGTAATGAATGTAACTGTTGTACTCTTCATACGGAACATCGCAAAAATAAAACAAAAAGAAAGAGGTTGATGTATTCATCCTCATCTAGCGACGAAAGCGGTTATTCTGAGGGATGTCAAGGACGTGGAAAAGTACGTATTCAAGGCGTGAACTCATATCATGTACTAAGACGTGATAACTCGCAGAGGAACCAGAGCCACAGGATCCAACTAGCAGAGCTAAAGTAATTCACCAAGTTTCCTGCGGATAAAGGAGAGTTGTCAGCACGCTCTTTCATAATTCAATTTGAGAGAGTGGCCGCACTGGTTGGTATTCCACCTTAACGCTACTTGGAGATACTATAATTTCTCCTGCAAACATCGGCATCGTCCTGGTTCAATTCCAGTCAGGTTAGCTTTGAAGATTATAGTGATTTCAAGAAAGGCTTCTTGGACTACTATCAATCGGCTGACTTAACCTATGGTAAGTTGACCAGACTAAGGACGATACCATTCAATCCTAAAAACGATCACAGCGTGGAACAATTTGACTTCCCGGTTTTGCCTTATTCAAGATCTTGATCCTACGGCTAGTGAAGAGTATATTTGCAGCAGTCTAATTCCATTGATACCGATGGCGTATCAAAGGCAATTCGTGTCATTACGTAACCTAAGCCTCACCGAAATGCTGGAGACCATCAGAAGCTTAGAACTGATCTTTGACACTTTTGAAGCTCGAAAGACGTTCACTAAGGAAGAAGGAGGAAGAAAAAGTCACCATGAATCTTCGAACCGTCTTCCCAGCATCAACGAAGTCAACGTTCGGAGAAGTATCCAAGATGCCGAGAACCAAGGTGATGCCAAAGATAGAAAGCATGATAACAATTTCCAGCACAAACCATGGCACAGGAAGAATCAGCGTTACAGAGGACCTACCCAGAAAGATGATCACCAACAACGCGTTACTGATACTAGAAGTGACAAGGATCAATTAAAGTCTGAAACTCCCAATGTGAAAAAAGAAGACATAGAAGTCCACGACAATGATTCATTGTTATCCATGTTCAGAGATTGATTTCAACATCGTCTTTGAGGAACCAGCAAAAGATAGTTATTTCAATGAGGAATCAGAGTAATCGCAGCCCAACATGTCGCACACGTAGTACCTTTCAGTAAAACAGCATTAAAACGCCTAGAAGATGATAAAGCTTAGATTGATATCCAGGAATATGGAGTTGTTGTTTACGATGCGGTCTCCACAGATGGGAAGTGCCTCAGAAATATAGGACGCACTGCGAGGTACACTTCATAGAAGTTTACGCATTTACCAGACCTCCATACTAGTTGAAACGATATCCTAGTACTCTCAGTCGGTAAGTAGCTCTTCTTGGAAAAGTGAGGCTCAGCTGCTACTTGGCCTCAATGGAATCATAGAAGAAATCCATTGATGGTTTTCCGTCGTGAGAGGAATACACGTACGTATGTCCTGGCAGTCGTTTGTTGCACATATCAAAGCGTGGATGTCAGTCAACTTATATCGTCTCTCGTCGCTAGTTGTTCAATAGAATTAAGAACATTTACATGGTGCAAGAACATGGATTACTTGTCTGCATCCTAAACATAGGTGTTAAATTTGAGTATTTAAGGAAAGTATCCCTTCTCATCGGATGCCTGGGTTTCTCAAGTGTGATGTTAATCTAGCATGGATATAAGTTCGTTGTCCGAGTGTAAAATGAATATAAACTAATGATATATATATGTTCGACAGAGGTGTAAAAACATTGTATCTCAATTGAGGAACAGATGTAAGTAAATCTGAATCCATGCACGAAGCCAATACGAACCTTCGTGCAAGAAAAGGCTTAGATATTTATGTATATATTCGATATTTGTTAAAACAAATGTTTTTGTTATTGTCCAGGGTTAAGCCTATTCGAGTGGTTTTTAATTACTTAACAGACTGCAGTGGTTGAATATCTCGGAACAACGGGAATTCCTTACTTCTCAGGAATTCTCAGGCATTCCTTACTTCTGCTGTTTAAAATCCTGTGTGTTCTGCAACCTCCCTACTTTTTACAGCGTTTTAAGTTTCTGAGAAGTAAAGTACCCGAAGTGAGGACTCGAGTTGCTCATCAAGTGATACCTTAAATTGAAGCTATTGACGAGTATAGTACACCTGTGAAATCCTAGCTGCAGAGCTCCAGTAATAACAAGGTTATGGCGGGTCAAAGTTCAAATAGAAAGCGAATTTAGCTGCTTGTGATGTCCATGTTTTGCTGATTATCCCCATGATAATACGTCGTACGTTGCTCCCAATTAATGTAATGTGTAGAATGATATCCTTCTCTCTGCCTGATATCGCGCTTTCTTTTATTCGTGTATGAATGTCCTTGTGCATGTTTGCTCCTGTTATTGATGTCAATAAAAGGTCTTTTTTCTTTTCGTTCCAGAAAATGGAAGCAGGTGCTATCGTTCATGCTCTGTATGAGAAATATGGATTTGTTAATAGGAGAATGAGTAGGTATGAAGATTCATTGTACAAACAAATAGTGGAGATACTTGAGGACAAAATGGAAATCATAGAAGAAGTTAGAACTCTTGGATTTGCTGGTGACAGTGATGAAAGCGATGATGGAGACTACGGTGATGACGTCTTTGATGAGGAAATGTCAAGTACATCGCAAGGTTCTCAAACACATCAAGAGTCTCCGACACCTGTAGCTTCTTCAGGTGAAGAATATCAGCCTTCGCCAAAAAAAAAAAAAAAATCTTGGACGATGATTATAAAGAAGCAGCTTACATGTTTTGGACACACAATGAGAACCCGGAAAAGAAACGAAGGAAATTTTCATCTGTCAAGTCACAGTATAGATTAATTCAATCGAAAAACATCCTCTTTGAATATGAGAAAAAAAGGCAAAAACCCAGTTATAAGAAACTTAATGCAGCAGTTCACGATAAATTCAAAGAAATGTCGAGAGATGTGCAATTATACACGACAGGACTCTTCGCTTTTGGACTCTTTAGATAAGTAAAGAGCTAGATCCGGATAATACTCTACAATTCAAGGCTGTCTAATTTTAAAAAGAGAAACAATATCGTCAGTCGTTCTATCACGCATAGGGTTAGCAAAACGTGGAAATCAAAAGAGGCTGAATTACATCACTTATCTACGACATTTATTACGTCCATGAAAGAACTTATGTTACTAGAAGACCTGAATCCTCGTCAAGTATTAAATGCTGATCAAAGTCGATTTGACAAGGAACTCCATGCATACAGGACTCATAGGACTCAAGGTACGGTAGTTGTACGAGGTGCATTTGGATCAGTCAGTGCTACTACTCATTCATATATGATCATGCCGGTTATTTCCATGGATGGTGAAATATTGCGTCCGATGTACGTTCTTGTATAAGCAAAAAGATCCCGATAACATAGTGTCCCATCCAGGAAAGACTGCAAACATGAACAAAAGTGATTTAAAAGAGTTTTATTCTGTATTCTGGAATAGCCTGCCTGCCGATCGTGATAAGGTCTTGCTTTTGCTGAATTCATGGTGTGCAAATAAGGATGATACCGTATCAAATGAATTATGCCCTAATCATATAACACTGTTCAAACGTTTAATTCCTGGTGGTTGCACTGGTTTCATCCAACCACTTGATGTTTACTTCTTTCGTCCATATAAATCATTTATCAGGTTCATTACTGACACAGTTATCACTTCCTCGGAAATTAATCTCTGGCAGGGATAACATTTTACGAATGCAGTCCTTCACTCTCTTCCAATTCAGCGCCTCACGATTTCACAACATGATCAGGTTTGTGTTTTACAAAAGCGGCTACTTGGATGAGGAGCCCGAGCCCTGGATTTTTCCATTGGATTATTGTTTTGATTCTAATATACGTGACGAGTGTTACAAGACCTCATGAGAGAACCTCTCTTTTGTCAAGTGTGCTCATTGTGAGCAAAGTATCTGCTTATCACACGCCTTCATTGACGACTTACATATTTATTGTATCAATGTGTAGTACTTTGTACGTGCCTCTTTCCTTCAAATGAATCGCATTTCAATTCAAAACCATGTCCTTCTGACTTTTGTTCTTCCTTTCGTTGTGACTTGTTTCAATACAATTCGCTTTCTCTTTGAACTTTGACCTGCCATGACCTTTTTATTTCTGGAGCTCTGCAGCTAGGACTTCACAGGTGTACTATACTCGTCAATTGCTTCAATTTAAGGTATCACTTGATGAGCAACTCGAGTCCTCACTTCGGGTACTTTACTTGTGAGAGATCATCATAATCGCGATACTACATCACGTACGAACCTATTACCATTCCCCACCACAACTTTTCCTTTTTAAGTCTTTTACGGTTTTGGCACCCCGTAAATAGAAATCACTGCCAATCTGTCACAGGGTCAACTTCGTCATCAAATTTTAAGGCTATGCTCTGCATACACATCTCGGTGCAATGCGACTGACAGTGGGTTTCAGCAACCTTCGTCAGAAATTTAATTAGTCGTTAAGAAGCTTTAAGTACTTTGAAAAGCATTATATTTTTTAACTAACGAACAGTTCTTGGAGAGGATTGCTGAAACCCACCGAAAGACAAATTTAACTCCATGATTTCTTATTGTTAAATGTTGACCAGCTCCTCTTTTTGTTTCGATGTTCATAACTATGTCACGGAATACTATTATTCACTCTTCTGGTGTTTCCAATGGTGTAATCTACATTTGCGTATTTTTGTAGTATGAATGTGTGTATATTCGTGTATGAGATAAGCTGTAATAACTTTATATTATCATAGTTTGTAGTTTAATCCACTTTTATTTTCGCTTTCTATTTTCGTCATTAGTATATAGGATTATTATTATTGTTTTTTACTGGAACATTTAATTACACTGTATTGATAGTTGAGTGTAAGAAAAGGCCGTGATGACCATGTAAAACAAGATCCAATAAATAAATAAAATGATTACACGTACCTGGAAGAAAGCTGCTTTTCCCGTTAATTCTGATTTCTTTGTTGCTCCTGCCAATGTTATCTGCCAAAATAAAGATTAGAGTTGCTCATTGCTCATCTCCCAACTGCATAAATGCATCATTCATCCAATGTGCTTACAGTCGTGTGCATTTATGCTTACAAGATTGGTTCATCAGGTCTCATAAGCATTTTACGAGTATAATTACCGCTATGGCAGCTACAATTAGCACTACGCACAAATTAGGCCCCGCAAAACTTTACATTTTGTTCAACACGATAGTAAAGTGCCTGACGTTTATCAAGCAATAATTCAAATCAGTTGTAGATACAGTCAAACTAACTACCAGTGGATTTGTGAGAAAGCTTTTACATTAATTTGATGTATTACTACTTACGCCACATTTTGAAATGTTTGTAATTGTTATTTAGTGTTTAGAATTCTCATTCAATAAAAATATTTCCCATTTGTACTAAAATAAGAACTGATCAAAATGGCGGCAGCAAACTCTTGATCAAAATTGCATACACACGTATGATAAGAAAGAGCTTTCTCATTCCGCGTATGTGCAGAACATAAAACGGAAAATAACCACCTAATCATACGAGAAGTCTTTGAGTTTTTGTTCATTACAGTGAAGCAACATGAAATACTAGAAGTTCTGCGGAAGTTTTCTGAGAATTCCTAGCAAAGTTTACAAAATTTCTAAGAGTGTACGATGCACACATTTCACAAATTGAACTGCCAAGAAAAAACATAGATGTGTAATTTGAATTTGTGTTAACTTACACTGTGTTTATTTTTCTATTGTAATTATTCAACATAATTATACGGAGTAATTAATAAGCGTTCTGTCTTACTGTCTAGTTTCAGTTTATTTCTCGACTTTAGGCGTGTGTGGTTCAGGATTGGATGCGGCAATGAATAGAAATACTGTGAGTCGACCAAGTTAAAACCGAGCCGCGGTAGCTCAGTTGTAGTCCATGCTAAAAGAAACTAAAAGAACAATTTATTTGAGGAACGTAAAAGGGGGAGGGCTAAGTTAATTTAAAGAATTCAAAACGAACAAAGTAAATGGTTTGAAGGAATAGATATTTATTCTGCTATATATCAGCAATCAAACTAGGTTTTCGAAAACAACAGCAGGACATCCCCTCCGATATAAACAAATTTTTAAATGTGAATTGGCCAATGATTACGAAAGAATAGCAAAAGAGTTTTAAAATACCTTTCGTAGTTAAAGAATTTAAACTTGGTTTGGGAAGATTAAATAAATCTGCGTCTACTAACACGGACGGATTGACTATTGCGTGAGTGAAAGCATTTCGGGAAATTTTATTCCAGGAATTGGTTAATGTATACAATGAGCTATGGATCAAAACACAGCCACCACGATAATTTTCTGAAGAAATTGGAATTTTACTTCCAAAGAATAATGAAGTAAGCTGAATGGATTCTATGAGACTAATTATGCTATTTAATTGGGAACAAAAATTACTTTCCCAATGTATTGGGATGCGAATTAAAGATATAATTCAACGCACTATACATTCCATACGAAGTGGAATTTCCAAATCAAACCCGATTTACCTATGTCTAATGCAACTTAGGGAAGCTATTCAGTTTTATAGCACATTTCCAGAACAGACTTTGCCGTTCTATCTGCTGATTTAAAAATAGCATTCGATACTGTATCTCATGGATTTTTATTTGCAGGATTAAAAAGGATTGGCATCCCTATGCGTATGCTTATGTTACTAAAAATATAAATATGGGAATAGGACAATTATACGGTCTATAAATCGTAATTTATTCTATAATTTCCCTCTTGAACATGGCTTTGGACATAGATTTTATCTCTCGTCGATAGGTAAGTTCCATCTCAATCCATGCAGAAAAAAGATAAATTGTACCCTCATAGTCTGAAATTTTGTTCAAATTATTTTTATGAGTAGCTGAACCAGATAGAAGTACCACCCCATCTTTTGTTTCGCCCTAAAAAAAATGTCCAATGGAGTTGCAGGGTTGTCAAGTTTTACCCTAAATTTCGCATTGTTGGTAATTTTGTGTTTTCAGCCACTTTCAGGACAAATATCAGGCACCAGGTAAAAGGTAAGAGCATGAGCTTGCTTTCACATTGTAATATAGTTATTTCTTAATGAAATGACGTAGGAATTGCCAACATATGACGTGACACCAACGAGAACTCGATATTCCAAAATGGCGTTTTTCACGAAAGTTGCAATGTTTGTTCTTTTTTTCGTGGTTAGGAACGTATTTTTTTTTGCTTTTTCGTGTTGATTGTACAAAAGGCATACAGAAGTTCATAAAAAAAACTATTTACGTCTTACGTCACTCGCTTACGTTTTCAGTATTCGACGTGCAAAGGGGGCGAAATATAGGAAATTGTGGTACATTTTCTCAAAAAAGCCTGCTTCAAAAAACTTTGAAATTTGGTAGGCTGTTAGAATTAAATACTTGTAACAAACTCTGTAAGTTTCATTCTCGACCCGTAAATAGTACAGTTTCTGCGGGGGTTCGAATTTAGGAACCTCTGGAACTGTCGCGTCAGAGTAACAGCTGCCATTTTGCGCTAAAACGATTCCGAATATGAATTTTTATGTGCACGCTTTCATGCGATCAGTGCAAATGATACCTTTCAAATGGGAAGAAAATATTTGCTATTTTATGATCATACGAACAAATTATTACAGCGGAAGGCATTTCCACGATCAGCAGGAACTTGATGTAAATTGAAAAGCAAAGCGAATATAGGATGCCAAAACTAGACAAAGTTTTGGAGAGGAAACTATTTTTAGATCATGATTTTTTCTGATTCCATAATATCATATTAACTGATATTAAGGATAATCAACATTTCGCAAGCTTATCTAATGTTAGGATCTTTCCTCATGGGAAAAGAGTGTCTGACTCAAACTTGAAACCTTTGCAGATTCTAAAACACAAGAGAAATATTTGCTTTTGTCTATGGGACTGATTAAGAAAAATACTATTTTCCACGCTCACACTATTCGAAATTGCAGTTCACTATGATCGTCATTCATAAATTCTCAAATGAAAATGGATCGTAGATTCCCAACAGGAACATTTCTATATTTAGAGAAAATGCTCTCCACATCCACAGATGTAAAGGGCAGATAGTTAAGGTGAACGAGGTCTCCAGGTGAAAATTCCTTTTTGTAAAAGTCCAAATTGAAATGTTTTCCTTGCAAAATATTGTCGCTCTTTAACAGTTCTCTAAAATTCTCAGTTACTCCTAGTCCAATATTTCCTCCACACTCTGCAATGTTCCTCGACGCTTTCTTATTTTACCTGCAACTGTCGGCATGCGTTCACCGAGCTCTTCCAGCGAAGTAATTGTGGTTGCCAATATGGAAAAGTTCCTCTTAATATGAACCAGACGTGCTTTTAAATCCGACTTAGCCACCGGATCTTGAGAAAATACGATAACAGTTGCAGGTCTATTGAAATTGTCCAGAACTGATTTTATTACGTCAAAAATATAAAAGTTCTGTGGACTTCGCTCGCCTTCTTGTGGTAAGTTCCTAAACCGCTTCCAAATGTTTACCGGGTGGAGAGAGGAGCAAGCGACAGTTTGTTTTGTTTCTTGTATATTTATGTGTGTGAAATTTGTAAGTAATTACACAAAACGAAAAATGTTTTAAAAACTAGAGTAAATAATTTTTAAAATGCCCCAAAAATTACCTAAGAACGAGAAAATTGCCAGTAAGCTGAAACACGGTAAAAAATAAAAAAATAATAATAATGGAAAATAAAAATAACTTATTCTGCTTCAGTTTTAGAGCAAAATGAGTTTTGCTTATGGTCGGCATCTTTCCCAAACATTCAAGAAAAAGAGGATATTTCATCAAATTCAGAGCTCTACTAATTATACTGTGAATAACTTCCGCCTTTCACATACAGTACAAAATGCTCTTATTCTGAAAAGGTTTGTTTCATTGACGAAATGCACATACATTTGTCGTATTACGGCCCTCTAGGGCCTATTACGTTTCTGGTAAATTTCGTATTCATACTGGTTTTATCACAAAATGTCTTTAGAAGTTACTCTGGTATCGCTTACATCAGATTGCTGTGAAGGCGTAACGTTCGTACTTTTACCTTATCATGGCCCTATATTATATTTTTCGGAAATTTTATTGAATTTTTATGTGTAATTTTCCAAATAAACATTTTTGGTATCTACATAAAAATTCATATTCGGAATCGTTTTAGCGCAAAATGGCAGCTGCTACTCTGACGCGACAGTTCCAGAGGTTCCTAAATTCGAACCCCCGCAGAAACTGTACTATTTACGGGTCGAGAATGAAACTTACAGAGTTTGTTACAAGTATCTAACGCTAACAGCCTACCAAATTTTAAATTTTTTGAAAAGGGCTTTTTTGAGAAAATGGCGCTTGAAATACCACAATTTCCTATATTTCGCCCCCTTTGCACGTCGAATACTGAAAACGTAAGCGAGTGACGAAAGACGTGAATAGTTTTATAAACTTCTGTATGCCTTTTGTACAGTACAATCAACACGAAAAAGCAAAAAAAAAACAAAAAAAAACGTTCCTAACCACGAAAAAAATAACTTCAAACATTGCAATTTTCGTGAAAAACGCCATTTTGGAATATCGAGTTCTCGTTGATGTGACGTTATATGTTGGCAATTCCTACGTCATTTCATTAAGAAATAACTATTAGTCATTTCATTAAGAAATGACTAAATGACTATAAGAAATAACTATAATAATAAGAAGTAACGCCTTTTACCTGGTGCCTGATATTTGTCATGAAAGTGGCTGAAAACACAAAATTACCAACAATGCGAAATTTAGGGTAAAACCTGGCAACCCTGCAACTTCATTGGACATTTTTTTAGGGCGAAACAAAAGATGGGGTGGTACTTCTATCTGGTTCAGCTACCCATAAAAATCATTTGAACAAAATCTGAGACTATGAGGTTACAACCACTGCATGGATTGAGATGGAACTAGCCGATAGTGTTTTCTATGGTAATGTATCCATTAATGTATAAATTATACAATTCATTGCCAGGAATAATCTACAATGACGTTGGTTTAGAAACGTTTTCTTATATTGATGACTTATGGCTGTATAATTAAAACAGAGAGAGAACATTTGCGCGAAGTTCATAAGTTGTATTAAGCAAGAGAAAACATGGTTATGAATTCGAGCAAAATTGATGAGTTTGAAGGATACTACGAGATGGTAGACCAAATTAAAATTCTCGGATTAACGTGGTTTCGAACAATCAGATAGGCAATGGATTATAACTCACAAGTAATATGTAATAACATGGTTCATGATTTGCTGCAATATAAAAATGTATTTTATAACAGCATCTCATGTGTTAGATTTATTATTGTTTTGTTTATAGTAAGGCTTACTATTATTTATAAATCCTTCCGCTGCCTAAAAAAAATATATACACAGATACTTTTTTCTTATTTAAATGGGTCAGTGTTTTGTACCGGCCCTTTGAGAGCGAAGAGGCGAAATTGAAAAATATATATGTACAGGGTACAGCACTATGTTTAAAATGTATCAGTTACTTTCGTCAGAATTTCTCGTCACAAATGATGTTACTTCCGAACAAAATTAATCTGGAGTTACCGTTAAATATACTTCTATGGAAATAATATTTACAAAGATGTAATGGAGGGTATACGCGGGTATACGGCGTATACCCACCTCAATTTTTAAGCATCACTGCATACCCACCTAAAATTTAAGAAATAAGCAGGTATATAGGATAGTAAGCGAAAGGTTTCGTTATAGAAAGAGAAGCGTATACCCACCTTCAAATTTACCATACACCCCTGATTATATACTATCTCAATTAACAATTTCAAGAGATACCTTATGTTTTAGTAAATAAAAAGAGGATTGAAGAGCTTTCGTTGAAACAATTATATCAAGTATTGTTTCAGAAAGAAATTCAGTATGTTTGTGAGGTAGAGAAGAAATACTCAAACTTAGACTGTGATTATTTGTAAAAAAAAATTAATTGAAAAGAAGGATGAACCATTTTTGTATCACATGCGTTTTCCAGCGTTCCATAACATATTACAGGCTAACGAAAGCTTATGTAAAAAGGGGAATAATTTCTTCCCTAATATGAATGCCAGGTGATAGATAGCCATTTTTATAAGGTGATACAACGTAATAATCATCAGGTGGTGTGGGCAGCCTATAAAAAATATCTGCAAGACTGCCGAGAAATTCGGTCGGCAACTTTCAGTTTGATGATTGAATATTTCCACAACCAAATTTCAGATACTTTCCACCTGCCAGACATAATTGTATGACCTAGTTGTATGATTAGACAATATGTGTACTAATTACAGAAAAAACAGATTAAACCGATCAAGTTGTATTATATAATTAAATATTATTTAGGTATCAAGAATTATCAGAAAAGAAAAGAAAATCAATGGCAGCATATTATAGGACAATTCTTAATTATAATTAATAAAAAGATAAAAACTTACGAGAATGAGAGAAGAAGAGTGACAAGTAAGAAAAAATGTAGGGCCTACGTAATATTATGAAAAGAATGCAGCTTTTGTTCATAGTTTCTAATACGTTTTTGTTTCATTAAAATAAAATAAAAAAAGTTGTAAGAGCGTTTTCGTAGCATTCCGGAGGTCGTGGGTTCGATTCCAGCGGCCGACCATCCTGTCTGAGGGGTTTCCAGTTTTTCTTTTTGTGACACCAGGCAGAGGTCAAATAAGAAAATAAAATCTACCAAGTTACCAAGTACTTTCCCGTAATTTGCAGGGCATGACAGAGAAAACACCTCAGGATGGTCGGCGCCTGGAGTAGAACCTAGGACCCCCCGAATGTTAATCCAATGCTTTACCTACTGACTTACTGATCTTACTTTCGAATTTGAATTATATGTATGACCTTTAGGGATCTAAGCTCAGGCTGGGATATCAGAAGGGAAAGAGTCAATCAAGGCCTAAGTTGAAGGCACCATTCAAACATTTGCCTAGTGTGACTGTGGAAAACCCTCAATCAGAATGGCCGGTCGTTGAAATCACTTGCAGGAACTCGCAAATGATAAGCAAACTATCTACAATTGAGTTGTGGCTTCTCGGCCCTTGGTTTTACCGTCCTGTCTTACTGATACTCGACTAATTCTGTACCACAAAGGCATTTTTATTCTAAAATAACAAAGAATCCGGACTTCAAGAGCAAATAATTGAAGACCCATTATATTGACCAGAGTTTTCAATCGTCGGTCCCCAAACCGGTACTGGTCCGTGAAAATACTGTACCGGTCCTCGATAAATTGATATATTTAATCATTGAACACTTAGTTTGTAGATTTCGACAGTTCAAAATTGAGATTACAGTGTACATTTCCTTTCCAAATTAACGAGAATCTGATGAAGTGCTGACATCTTTTAAACGTGAAATAAACTTCTAACATACTGGCGTCTTGCTGGTCCTTGATATATTTTCCTTGTAGTTTGTCGATCCGTGCGTGTTAAAAGGTTGAAAAACACTGATTTAGACTACATTCCATCTGTTGGTGACCAACTGGATTTGAATTTTTATTTATGGTCTTCAGACATCTGTGACTCAGGCCGTGTTTGGGGTAGGAAAAACGATGCAAAAAGAAGTCGGCGAGTGCCTAATTTGAAAGAACCATCCCGACATTTATTTGGTGTGACTAAGGAGAATATCTGGAAAAAGATAGGTCGCTGATATCAAACCCAGGCCTCCCGAATGGGAAGCTAAAGCTCTACTAACCGAGTAACCACCGCTGGTTTAGTTATCCGCTAAAAAGGGACTCTAACATCGCAGATGGAAAGCAAGTTACCGAAAATAAGAACTATATAACTAAAATTTAGCTCTAAGAATAAGGTTCGCCACCACCATGGAAAATAGTATAACTGCTTCCCTCCACTTTCATAACCTTGCATATTCTTCTTTCTGCAAGACGACAATGTTATCTTGGAAACAAGGGCGCTGGACTATTAATGATATCGTTTTGCTAGTTCCAGGCACGGAGGCACTAAGTTATTGAGAAGAATTTTGTTAATAATATTATTTCATAAAATTGATACTTACTTTCGGAAGATTATAACCCATAAATTCAATCTCTTCCACAAGTTCACGTGGTATGAGAGGTGCTACGGGTTGTATTCTTGTGATCTCCAGTAATGTTGCGATTGTATAAGGTAACCTGAAAATGGTATGGCATTTAGAACGTCAGTTAAAAGAGTAGAACTCAGGAGTCCAATTTATAGTGTAAGA
>JAGDQP010010318.1:8055-56166 GCA_022664845.1 Lepisma saccharinum
CCACTCCTCCTCCTTACCTTGGCCGGTTCTGCTACGAGAAGGGCCTAAACTCCTTGGTCTGATCTGCCACGGGATAGACCGCTCCTTACTACCGCCTGATCTGCTACGAGATAGGCAAAACTCCTAAGTCCAGATCTGCTACGGGATTGGACTTTCAAAACTTCCTTTCTGTGCCAGGTAGTTGCCAACTACTTGGGACATCGCCTGCCATACAACAGACCGTTGTTTGGGCTACATCGACTGCAACAAGAAAGATTACAGAGAAAGTAATTTGAGATACTTTGTACCTCAAACATATGTCAATAGATGTTTGTACGGGAGACATTTTATTAAAATAGTGGACTTGTAATTTTTATAATAAAAGGTGAAGGGATAAAAGATAAGCTACGACCCTTTCATTGCTTTATCTTGCTCTACCTGTCTCTACATAATAAATTAAATAAACCAGTAACGGCGCCAGACTCATATATTTTGGGCATTGCAGTGGCAATTAAGGCGCCCCCTCAAGGGAAACATTACGATATTACTTGAGAATCAAACTCACTTTTGCTCAGTTTTTCTCTCATTACTTCGTCTCCCTCATCCTCACGTTTCATTTTCGGCCTCACCCTTACTCTTCCTTACTTCCCCCCTCGTTATCCCGCTCACCTTCATTCTCAAGTTTCAACTTCAATCAACCTCCCCCCCGTTATATTATACATTCGAATATCGAATTCTCTGTGAATCCACCTTATTCGAATATTATTCGAATTCCAGAGTTTGAAACTTATTCAGGCATTCCAATAAAGTCAGTAGTACTGCTCTGAGTAGCCAAGCTTTTTCACGTCGGTGCGGATGTAAGTGCACGATTGTGAGATGATGCAGGCTTTCACAAGTGTTATACGCAGGGCGTGAATGCGGTTCATATAGGATGCCTGAAGGTCAGTCCTGGTCAGTTCAGTATCAGAACCTCCCAGCCTACCGGGTACCGTGCGGTCTATGGCGTTATGCCAACGACTCGAAGGTCCCTGGTTCGAGTCCCGGCAGGGGCATGGGTGTTTTTTAACTAGAACGTGACGGATATCTTTCTGTTGGTGGCAGGAGTCATAGTCCAAGCACAGTAAGGAAGCTTGCAAGTCAATGCGAATGTTCCGGGTGTCAGTGTATCGAGAGATTCTGAGAAAGGTGTCTATATGAACATGAACTGCATGCCAGGGGGCTATGATGTATTCCGTTGACTGTGTGTTAAAGGAGAGCTCTTGCGAAGTAGTATAGATATCACGGTACCTTGACACAGAAACAGTAGAAGCATTTAATGTTCTCTCATAATATTCGTCTCGACGATGACTTGAGATGCGTTCTGCTTTGGCATGAACGCACGATCAGATTCAGCCCATCGAACATTTTCGAACACGATCAGTATGGAGGAGGCACACAGTGAGAAGAAATCGAAAAACTGGGGAAAAGTCCCAAAATTCAAATTTAAAAAATATATTCAAGAGCCATCGTATGTTGTAATTAAATGTCTAATAGACACTAAACCACTTCGTTTGTAATCCTGAAACGCATAATCAATAGTACTTGTGCTTTCAAATTTGTCCACTTTTCCAACATTTTCGGCATGCTTTTGTGTACAATTTGTCTGCTGCTGACACTGCTTCAAATAATTTGTTATGTAAAATGTGGTAGGTTTTCTAGTTCAGCTATAGTACAGTAATAGCTATAAAGTAGTTGAGAGTTGTAACTTAACGGTTTAAATATATATTCACATCGAAATACTAACTTAAAATTTTTGATGACTTTCCAAATTTCATCCAGACGTACAAAAAATGCAACGCGAGCTAAATATCTGATTTTTCATTAGTATTAAGCATAGGATAAATACTTTCAGGGCATCCAACATTTAACTGAGATTAACTGCAACATTTAGCGTAAAACCTTCCCAGAAGTGAGAAAACGCGCGTGGCGCGTAAATACTTGGTCCATGATCGGTATAGAATCTGCACCTTTTGTGAATAAAAGAAAGCAGAGAAGGGAAAGACTGGTTAACACTACCAACAAAGTAGTGGAATGGTGTGGGGTGGGAGCTGGGGTGCAAAAGTGATGGACTAGGGGCACGTAAATTGGCCCCACGCTCTGATTTCTAAGGTGGAAAAGATTCTATCATTTCCTCCATGAGATCTTACCACCGAAAAGGGGTATTAATCTTTCAGAAGAGATTTGTGCACTCCTGATTAGCCTTGAGTTCTGCTGAACAAATTGGAAAACTTTCTATGATTTATAAATGCGTAAGGCGTTTGATATTCTATTACAACAAGAGCAAATTACGTATGTATTTTTCTAGTCGTATGCAAGTAGTGTACCAAAAATATTACTACAGAAGGTACAAGTCAGGCGTCCATTTCCAAGTGGGTCCTGCAAAACTTTGGAAATTGAGATACTGGAATTGTTGAGTTGGTTTTATCACTTTCTAACACAGTAGTAAGATTTTGCTATTTCAAAAGTCCTCAAATTTATTTGAATTTCATAAGAAAGTAAAGGACTGAAACATAAATAACAGTAAAAGTTTTATATATTTTTTATATTTTCCAATATTATTTTGCAAAAGTAAAATATTCGTAAACTTCTACCTTCTCCAACTATTTCTGAGAAGCTCATACCTGCCAATTTTCCGTATCGTTTAAAAATAATCAGTGGTTGTGTAAATTTCCTAACATTTATTGTTCATGGACCAGGACCCGTTTGGAAATGGACGCCTGGAAAGATAATTTATGCTAGTCTCTTCTGTTTTTCACATATCTATACTTACTAATTCCACATTTTTATTACGTCTGTTTTGGCGTGCTTTGAAGTGCGTTTCTTGCCTTTTATTAATTGTGTTAATAGTTATTTTTATACAATGCTTAAATATTACATTCGCATAAAAAGCAAGCAAACTAGTCTTGATATCACCAACTGCATTTGTTTTGTACCCGGAGAGACCACTTTAACACACTAATTTACATCATGATATCCGAACTTATGAAAAAAATCTTATATGAAAAAGCAGCCCGTCAGGTTTATTAGCACTTTGGTCTAAATAAAATATATCCTTATACTTGGTGAATGTAAAGCAGATAGCACACCTATAAGCCCCTCATAACAGTGCTATATATATATCTGCTACTACACAGCCAAGGTCGCTTGACCCCACCCTCACACGCACCACGCTATAAGGTCTCGCTCCATCCGACAACTTTCTCTCGAGAATTTAGGGTGGGAAGTCTGTGACGTCACCTCGAGGCTAAGGGTTTCTTTCTGCATCACTAGTCGCTCGAGCAGACATACTAACATTCGCGGATAGAAATATATATTATTTGCTTGTAGAAAACCTATTTTATGCGAGCTACTAAAACGATACATACTACATAAGTTTTTTAAATATATTATTTGGCATTTGCTTGAAATAAAACTAAGATATTTAACAAGAGAGTTACTACAAAGTATAGGGAAGGATTATATACTCACGTCAAGAACATCCTTCGGTACCAACTCTGCTTTGAATCCATTGTTTCTGTTTCAAGGCTATTACCCGACATAGGCCTACCCTTTTTAAAAGTATTATACTCTTTTATAGGTTCAAATATTTTATACTCTTTTTCATCCGAAAATATCCTCAGATATACTGTTTTCCTAATATGTATAACATTTAACGTATTGTCTAATTAAATGACTTGTAATTTCTAACTAGTACAGGGGAACTCATCTACTATTTGTTAGTATCGAAACTTGTGAAAGAAGGGAGTATAAAAGAGGAATGAATATACACATATTTTGTCCAACAAATTTTATTCTGAAGTGTCTCATACAACATTTTGAAGTATCATCGTTTTTTCAAAGGTCTCTGTCAGTAAAATTAAGCATTTACTTCTTCACAGCAATTTCAAGAGTATTTCCTATTTCTATGAGGAAGTAAAGCATGTTGATATTTCTATTGGAAATTGATAATAATAATAACAAGGTTAATAATCATAATAATAATTTTGATACGTATTGTGAAATATTAAAAAATATTGAGGAACATCTTCATAAATAGGGGTAAAGAAAAAAATGATGGATCAATGGAGAACAAAAATTTAGTCCACGTTAGGTATCCATGACTGTGACATTCGTGCAATTCTTGATTACTTGGTACAAATGTTGATTGTGAGATAATCGCTCCTCAGTACAATTAAAATTACTGGCTATAGTAAAAAAAATCCTGTGTCAACACTAGAAAAGGTAATGAAAGTAAAATTCATTGTGAATGATATATAAAGGATTGGATTGAATTTTATTCAAGGCATTTAGGCAACTTTGGCTCAGGTCCAATTGATGATTATAAGAGAATTGGTGGAAAGAAAAAAGTGAGAGGAAATGAAAGAACCTCGAGAAAATCTTCACACACGGCGTTTGTCCACCACAAATCCCACATTGCACAAGCCGAGAACGAAGTAAGCGCTCTACAACTGAGCCACCGCGGCCCCTATAACATGTGAAGAATTCAGACTGGCAATAAAAAATTATTTTAACATTATCAAGAAAGCAAGATCATCCCAGAATATCAGTGATTGGCCATCATTTAGGTTGCGTGAGAAATTTAAATATTTTGTGTTTACATACTCATTAGATCTATAAGTAATTTCAGTTGAATCAGTATTCTTGATTTATAGGATATAATAGTAGCAATTACCAGGATTTCATCTTCTTTCCATATATTTGATGTAGTATACATGCGAGCCTTTATAAATTATAAAGTATACTCCTTTTATGTCAACAAATAACTGGTCACTCTGTTCAAGCCTTCTCTTACCTTCTTGTGCTTTTATGTTCAAAAAACGGATACGGAAGAATGTTCTTATAATTCGAACAACCATCCTATCACAATTTTCTTGCGACATACAACTTGACTATGCATCTGTCGAAAAATACGTACTAATAGCACAACAAGACATTTTGCTATATTTTACCAACTTCACATGCACGGGAAAGCAAGAGAAGAAGCCTCACGATGACGTCAATTGTCACACCCACCAGTTGTCGACAAAAACAGCTCGGGTGCATCCTAAATACACCCTTCATCTCCAATTTCATTTCCTACCGGAAGGTCGGCCATCTTAAGGACTGTTCATGTAACGTGTTTTCCATTCCTTGTGCCTTTTTTTGCCTCCTTCGGCCAAGGATAAATCCAATCTATCCTTCGTGCCCTTAAGCGTTCAATTGTTTCATGTAGAAAATAGCGCCACCTATGAATTGACGGATGAAGAAAGCATTACGCAGGGAGGAAGTGAACTCGCTTGGAAACCGGTGGTGTGGGGAGGGTAGTCCCGCGCGAATAGCATCTTGTCTTCCGTTGTTCCTTCCATTGTATCAATGGAGTTAGTCGTTCCTTTCATTGTTTGTTTATTCTTTCGTGGTATTTTGGAGGTTCTGTTCAAAATAAGATTCTGTTGTTATTTGCAGCAACAATTTTTTTTAAAACAAGAAAATTTACAGGGGAAGAAACCATTAATTTCTTGCGTTGTTGGGGATGATAGTTTCAAAATCAAAAGAAGTTTTGTTAAACCAGTATTCTTAGTAGACGCTGTATGTGGTGCAGTCCTTTCTCTTCTGCTCTTGTGTACCAAAGAGGAAAATGCTACAGTAAATTATCTGATGTATTGCTGTTTTTTTTAAATATCGCATTGGATTGCCTCTAGTTGAATTGAAGTATAACTTTAAGGATCTTTCAATCGGAGCAGCACATCATAAAGGAAAGAATGGGAAAGGTAGCGGTCAGGATCTTGCTTACGTGCCATTCCGGTATTCGCTTGGTAAAGAGGGAAACCCTGGAAAATCTGTCAGGATGATCGCCAGTGAGGTTCGAACTTGAGCTTTAATTATGACTTTCAGGCATCTAAGGCTTAGCCTGGTTCAGTTCAGAGGAGGGTAAAGGGTGCGGGTAGGTGTCTGCCAGGGCCTAAGTTGAAGGTACCATCCAGGCATTTGCCTGATGTGACAAGAAAATCCCTGGAAAAACCTGTGAGGATTGTCAGTCGCTGGTATCGATCAATGGACCTCTAGAATGAGAATCTAACACTCTACCAGTGGTTCTGTTAGACCCCCTGTGAGGGTATCACCACAAAATTTTCTAGAAAACTCTAAACTTTAAAATTTAAACGGTCAAAAATCGATAGAAACCGTGCATGCCCCCTCCCTGACTTTACAACCCCGCAAACAAATTACTGTTGGAATCTCTGCGCTGTACCAACTGAACGACGGCCGCTTCGTGTTTTACAGAATTTCACTAGCCACGGGACAACCGTGAGCAGTATCCATCTTGTGCATTGTGCGAATTAACCTTTTTAGCCAGGGGGGGGGGTAAAACATAACGCACGGATTTCAAAAGAGAATATATGTATAACTCATAGCCATATTCTATCCACTACTTGATGAGGCTTCTCTCGAAGGGACGAATTGGTCTACTGATCGCACGCTGACCAGACGTGTTGGGAGAGGAAGGGTGAAGCTCTCAAGCGTGATAGCCACTGTCTTTTGTTCACAGCAGCTCCCCCAATTGCATCACCATTCTGGGTGAGCAGTGGGCACCGTTCTAGACCCTCTCGCTTTGGAAATAATCTCTTGTTAGAGCCTGGAATGGAACCCGGAACTACACTATCAGTAGTCAGCGACGGTAACCACTAGACCAGCGGAAAGAGAGTCCCATTTTCCAATAGGAGTTACCAAATCAAATCAATCATACTAAATCTTTCACATTAAGTATTTCATAAACATCACAAAAGAAATGACTTCCAAACAGGCTTCTTAACTGCCAGTAAAAGTTCATATACCCTTGTATTAAAATAGTTTCAACTTCTGCCAAATAAAAATGTTCTGATTTTCTATGTAATCTTGATCGGAACATCTTCTAGGGGGAATAAATTTATCCCTGGCAGTGACAAAAAATTAATTTGTCAGCGAGGGAAACTTATTTGCCAGGGGGGTATCCCCCTGTTAATTCGCAATCTGATCTTATGTACATTAATAATGACAGGTGCATCTGTATTCTGTATCAAAACAGGATATGAGGATATTCAGGATAATTCTTCTTGTTCATATTGCTTACTGAACACACTATATAAATTGTTCTATTGAGGAACAGAAAATGTCACAATATTGATTTCAAATAATATGCAGTTACTCTGTAAAGATTACAGCAATTTGTTGCACGTATCACGTTGTTGATAATTTCTTTAGTATCATTTCTTTTGCACTACATGTTGAATGCTTTGAGACCTTTTCGCTTATTTATATAATAATACAACTTACAAAAAGCACTAAAACGTTTATGTGTAACTGTTACCTGAAAAGTCTTTCAAACAAAAGAACGTGAAGAATTGCAATTGTAATGAAGGACCTGCTCACTGGTTATGAATAAATAAGAAATATGACCAAGAGCGCCCATGTTAAGATTTCCGGGGGCAAAGACAGCGTCCATGCACATACCGCCTTCTTTTTTGACTGACATGATCCCCACATTTTGTGCCATATTTATATCATTTTCTCCGGCTATGGGAGGAGGGGAAAGCGCCCCCTTTCCCCCCCAATGGGCGTCCTTGGATATGACCATGTAAACCATTGTCTTAAAAATAGGCGCCTTACAGTATTCTCGAGCGAAGGAGAGGGGAGAGCTCACGCGATCAAAGAATCTTGCAAAAGGAGTACAACTGCGCAGTTGTTTGAGTTTCTAATTATTCGTGCTTTTTCAATTGGAGTTGTTTGCCTACGATATCACAACCACCACTCCTATTCCGCCACCCGCTGTACAGTTGTTTACGCTCCTAATGCTTTTCAAAGATGTTGTTATATTCGCCAAATGTACAACGTCCAAAATGCTTCCTTTCCTACACTCCTTCCAAGGTTCCTTCACTTGACTGACTCCTTTGGTTTCTCAGCAAAAGGAAGGAAAGGAAGCACTTAGGATTGGGCCCTCGTCTTGGTGGGACCTTTAAACAGCGAGCATGGTAAAAGTTAACGGACCTTGCTACACAGGACATAGGAGCATTGCTGTCGGAAATATTTATGCCAACTTTGTGATTTTCACTCCAGGTCGTACAGCAGATGGTGCACATGTTTGCAACTTTCTTTAAACAAACCTGGTACTGATGATGAATAATAATAAGTAATTTTTATTGTATTAATTAAGAAATATAAATCTTTTAATGGACAAACAGTTTAGAATAACTATGTATTCACATTTAATAATTTATTTCATTTTGTAAATCAAGAGCTAATGTCAGTTATTTTATGTAAGACAATGACCCGAAGGGTCCTTCTGTTAGGTCGAATTACCAAATAGATCGCTTGGTAACTCAACCAGGTGTTTTATTTGGAAATATTCTCCTTCAGCTTAGTAGAGGGATTCTCTCATAACATTATTCTTCCAGCTAGGAGCGGGACTTGGGATCTTGAAATCTCTCTGCCCGGTATTTTTGTGAATCATTGGGAGTTGCCTCATCGGGTCTACAATTCAAATATCCGTACCTGAAATAGAGGGCTTCTACTGAAAATGACCGTATCTCAAGAAGATTCGGATTCAGTGTTCTCTCAGTGCTGCAGACCACTATTTCTAAGATAGAACGGAACCAGTAGCTCACACACACCCTGTTGTATCAGTGAGGGACGAAGTCGTTGGGCGACTATTTCTCCGAGCAGGAACGGAAATCACGGCGAATTAGTTTTCCTCATAGCCCTTCGAGGGATGACATCTTTAGGCAATAGTTTCTCCCAGCAGAAACGGAACCTAAAGCAGTGTGGTCTCTTTACCCTACATCCTTCACTTCACTGATGATGACCGAGCTTGCGTCGCCGAGGCTAATACCGTTGAGAAATTGTTTGGCGAAGTACAGGGTGTTACACCCTGACCAATATTTAACCAACATATCATCAGCGTTCAGATGGTATTAAACTGGCCGTAATTGGGGGTTTCGTCCCAATGTGCAGTAGTGCAATGGTAAGGACAGGCATAATGTTATGTACAATTACATCATTCCATGTGACAGCATCGTCAAAGCCCACATGTACTCAGACGTCATCCTTCAAGAGTATCTTTGGCCTTTTCAGGATTAAGTTGGACTAGAAGTACTATCTATAGACGAGAATGCCCATCCATGCAGGATAGCACCTTTCCAGTTGTGAAAATCCAACCTACTGACTAGGCAGCGCGCACCCTGTATTTCAACACTATAAATCATTTTGTATGCTCCTGGAAAGCGGATCGCGGGTCGACTTCAAGGCCTCTCCAGACTCTTCAAGAAACCATGCTACAAGAATGTGATATATTGGCTCAAGAATTCCTCTACACGATTTTTACACTGTTCTTCATGTATTTGAATGCGAGCCGACCACAGCAACGCATTGAGTCCTATCGCCACCATCTGCCTACGGCGATGTAGGTTTAGCAGAAGTATCCATGTTAGTACACTTCGCAGCAAAAAGTGCTACTTCCAATAACCGGCAGATAAGGAACCCAATCTACGGATTTTTATCTTGTAATTGTTTCATGTAAAGAGCTCGTTCTTTCTCCTTCCCTCCCTTCTAGCAAGAATCAGTAAACAACGATCCAACAGAATTGTTTTTCAATATGCGTGAATTCAGATAGATTAAATGACAGAAAAAAATAGATGAAACAACGTGAAAAGAATGAAGCAACGATATATTAAAATACATACAACAGGAAACGAAACGTGACGGATGTACCTAAGACATAAGGTAGGGGAAAAAATTAAGTAGAGAACAAATGAAAGAATGGAGAGAGGGGGAGAAAGGGGAGAGCGAAAGCAAGTAAAACTTTAAAGAAAAACACACGCAAAGGAAAGAAGTAGAATAGAATCAAAATTCACATATTCTCGGAGTTCGTACACTGAACTAACAGCGACTCAGATGGTATTTTGGGTCAGTATTTTGGGTACGGACTCATGGTTTCGAAACTCATTAGTTTACTTTTAAACTTCCGTCCAAAAGTGATTGTCTGATTAAAATTTGGTTAGCTTTACCGTAACATTACAGCTCTGAGATACTTTTTTGTCATAGAAGCAATCGCCGGCTTGCTTTTGTCATGTGCGCACGACCCCAAACAAAAATCTCTCTGTTAGGAAGGGGTAATGGAAGTTAGTAGTTTGGAGCTAACCTTAAAAAAACTTTAGTAGTCCTTCAAGATTACTAAAGTAAACTGATTATAAAAAAAATAAATTTAAACTTAATAGGACGTTTATCCAATTTTCACAGTATTCACCAAGATTTAAAATTCAAACAGTATCAAAACTCACTATTGGGAAAACTCCCAATATCAAAACCGTCATATTGCGTATCAACACTGCGTATCATTCGTTCCACGTTTCAAATTTGTATGAGACAAGATATCTAAATTTTGTTATTGTTTTAAGCATATTCATGAAGTTTAATAAAATGTTTCCCTTCTGGTCTGTAAAACTGAAACAGAACGGACCAGATTAATGTCTGCCCAATCCTCTAATTTGGTATATTCCGAACATGTCAATAATAATTGTATCAACAGCAGCAATATTAAGTTATAAATCAAACACTTACTTATGTGTGTTTTATTAAAATCTTAGAACTACACCACACACATATCCAAAGAAAGTATAGAGAGAGGAGGAATACAATACACAAAAAAGGAGAAGAGGAAACAATAAAAGGAAGAGAGCGAAAAGAAAAAAGAACAAAAAAAGAAAAATGTATTACTAAGTTCATGCAGACTTAATTTCGTAACTGTCAAGAGAGATCTATTATGCTAAATATTGATTTATGTCAATATGTAATAAAAATAAATAGTTTTTATAGTTTATAGGTAACGGGGCACGAACCAAGAACCAGGTAATTCATTTGATTCTTAAAAGAAATATTATTGTTTTTGTTTATAAGGTAAGATTGGTTTCCAACAAAAAATGTATTCTGTGCTTCAAAAACTTCAAATATGCAGACAAGTATCAGATTACATCGAGAGAGAGAATTCTTACTCCTTGAATATAGGTGGGACAAAGTTCAACTCTACGCAGCAGTCTAAATTTCATCTCAGACAAGTAGTTCAAATGTCAACCTCACGCAGCTGTTCAAAGATCATCCTTCCCCAGCAGGACAAAGACCAAGAAAATCACAGCAAAACCAAGTTCAGCTTGGTTTGGATTGGCGCTCAGAGAGACTACACCGCGCTGATGGACAGTGACAGTGATCTGTGATTGGCTGAAACTGATATCAACTTCAAGAACATCGATAACGGGTTTTGCGTAAAAACCTGACATTCGATACTTCTTGGTTCTTCCACGACTCGTTACTGTTGGTGATATTTGACTTGGTGAAGATGACCCGACTCAGCTCTGGCTCGCCTCGTTTCTGATATTGACGCTCGACCAGCCTGCCACTGTAAGTGACCAAGTCCAGCTCTAGATGAATCCGAGATGAGTTAGAAACCAATTCGTTGCATGCTCTCTTGACTATGTTGCTAATTAAGTTCAATTGTGGTAATATGTAATTCAGTGGAAATTAAGTAACTTCATAGACTTGCATTCGTGCCCGACAGATAACCCCTTTTTAGTCGGTAAATTAGTAAATTAAACTAGTTCTATACACAGTCGAACCCCTGTGTTTCTCTTACGAGTAAATGCTTATCGATTCCTAGAAACTAAATATTTATTTGTCTAGTACCTAGCACCAGCACATGACTATCATCTTGAGTGCGCTTTTTACACCCTGTTAACTAGCTGTATCTTTAACCTGGCGGAATTTATTGTAAGTTGTGTTTCACGAATACCGCCTAAAATACTAACAAGCATCTAGGGTAAACTAGTCTACCACAAACTACCAGATATAAGTTCACCAGGACGTCATGGTGGACAAAAAAACATAGTTTTAGCGTCGGTTCTGTCCCTCAGAGACAGCCTAGCGAACGATCTCGCTCCATGTGCTAAAGAAAAAGTACTATCTCGGAATTCAACGCAATTTTTTTCTTTGTTCAGAATTTTCCAGTTTTTTCTGTAAATTCTTTGTTTTCTCTTCAAACTTGCAACAATGGGAGCCGTAAATTCCTGTTTTCGGAGTTGCATTAGAGATCTGACTCATTGTTCCGAAACTCAAACGTATCCGTTATTGCATTCCGTTCGTGAAAATTTCAAAACGCATTAGATTTTAGATGTACCTTCCGAGAGACGTATTCAGCATCGCCTCTCATCGATTCAGTTAGGTTTTCATGCTTTAAATATTAAACTCATGTAGCGATCTTTTCCGCCCCGCACTTTCCCGAATTATAGTGTAAAATATTGTCCAAACTCGAGACAGCTTTCTAACAATTATCAGTACCAGGGCCGTGCCTATGCGAACTAACAGTATGGTCAGCAGGCCAGGTCACGCGCGAATACGCCAAATTCAACATCGCATTCTGACAGACTCAATGCAAAGGTCAAGTTTGTCAGGCCAAAATCAGATGACTTGAAGCCAACATCATCAGAGAAACTAAAATTAGAATTTACTTCCGGTTCCAGTAGTTAAAACTGAGATTAAATTCCTCTACTAGAACATCAAAAGACCGATTGTAACAATACCTGATTTAGACAAATACCTTTTTAGATATGTAAGTTTGAATCCATACATATGAGACAAAATATTTCCAGTGGCAAACTTTACGCTCATAAAGATGATTTTAGAGTGACATTATTAAACTAAACAACCGGGAACGTTTCTTTAAATTGCGTTTAACAAAATAGATCAAAGTTTTTTACCTCTTTTCTACATAATATGATTTTACGATGCTTTTTATTTGTTTTCACGGCTATTCTCTGAAAATCACTCAGTTTCCGTGTTACTTTAAACGTAATCAGATTTCCGTTTTAAAAGTATTTAGTAAATTTCAGTCTTCATTCTAGATGAAATTGGGATTAATTTTGATAGGCAAAAATTCAGGTAGGCAAATTTTTTTCAACGTTTGTACACGTAATAAGAAAGATTCTCACAATTTTAGTGAATTACACCGGTGGCTCACTATCAGGTTCACCGCTGGATAGCAGGGTATGAGATAACGTGCAAGCGTACCGCTTTCTTTCATTAATTGAGTAAGATGATTTCTGATTAACTATACCGACATTCAGTTCCACAAATTAGAGTCATATTAGGAATTTGAATCAGAATTATCAACCAACGATTTTCGGAACTACTTTGACTTTTTTAACAAATCCGAAGTTCCCCGAGTGATCCAAAATTGGAAATAGTTCTAAATTTTCATTTTAAAGTAGTACAGATTTTTTTAAATTCATTTCGCTTTAAAAATCTAGTTTCTAGTAATATTTTGTTGCCTTTGGTTCAGAATTAGATTTTGCGTATATAATTTCATGAATTTGTTTAATATTTAACAACTCATAAAAATAACTTGAGAGTCACAAACTTCTATGTTTACCAAGGTTGCATGTCCTGAAGTTACTGGCCTCAGCCAATACAGAAGAATATGTATTCCCAGAAACATACAGGTTTCTGCCAATCAGGATTTAATGTGAAAATATTTGGACAATTACATAAATAGTTTCATGTTATTTTTATGAGCTGAATCTCGCAAATAAGGAATTCGTACTAAACCTTACAGTAGATCAAACTAACAAATTTCACACACTTTCTTCTCGGTTTGATAGATTGTATATTCCATTTGCTTTCTGGATTTCATAATATTTTGTATGTCATAATTGTCAATCGATCAAGAAATTTATTTGTATTGAATAACTCAATTATTAAGGCACTCACTGTAAGTAATTTATGGACCATAATGCACGGCAAGCGAAATTAGAACAGTTCAACATAGGTTTTAGCACACTGTTAGGATGTCAATTTCTCTCAAAAATAGCAAATTCGGATAAATTTCACTACCCCGCAAATTTATAGTTGGTGTAAATATTTAGAAAGAATCAAGAAATTTGGTGCATGAGACTGGAATCTCGCCCGACGCCTATGCATTGCTTAGCAATGGCTTAGAGAGACTTATGAGTTACCACTTCAGGCACTAAAGGGAAGAGGATTACTGAGTATTCAATCCCATCACCACGCCGCGTTCGTGTTTTCTTTTGTCCTGTATTGTCAATTTTTCATTGTTTTCAGTACGAATATTTTCGAGAAATGGGTAATTTCTAACTATTTTACATTTTCCAACAGTGGTTTCAGTTATTCTACATTCGAAGATCAATAGACAGAGAAATACGAAAATTAATTTTATGTTCCAAAGAATCCGGAATTCTATAGTTTTCTCTGTCTCCCTGTCCTGGAATATTTTGGCATGAGATTCAAGTGAATACAAAACCTGGATTCACTTTTAGAGAAAATAGTTTGAGTTTAATGAACTATTGATCCTTTTGAATAATTCTCTAATAGTGCGAAGTAAGGGCTCTACGACGATTTTACTACGAAGATGAATGATATAGCGGATATCCTAGATCTAGAAAAACTAGGTTAAGATTAGTGCAACTTATGCACTATATGAATTTTTAGTATGTAAGATGAATAATCTAGCCATAGCTAGGTTCAGAACTTAATGTTTTAAGGAAACTCCAGCAGGCTCTCGACTGAGAACTTTAGTGTTATTTTTTCAAAATAGGACGAGGCAGTTTACATATTTGTCATTAACTTCTACGAGAATAACTAGGAGCTTCATTCTGCATTTATGCAATGTTTTGATTCGGTGCACCGTGTTTATTCAAATGGGCGATCGCTAGATTTAAGTTAGATTTAAGTGTCGACTCATAATTTTTTCGGGGGACTCCCAAAATTATAAGAAACAATACTTTGATATTTTCGGCCGATGAAAAGATGATGAAATATGATATTATGAAATGATGATGATGATATGAATGCAATGACGTCTGCCTCACCGCTTCGAATTTGATATTAATGATAAAATGCAATATTACGCCGTTGTGCACAATGAGATATAAGCCCTTCGGCAAATATAATTTTTTAATACCCGCTCATGGACTCACTGCTCAATTTGAACTCTGATTAGATCAAATAGCTGTTTTTTCTCTTCTTCTTTTTTGTGATCGTGGAGATATCACTAAAATATACTACATAAAAAGCGTGATCCTTTTAACTTCAATCTACTTAGCTACTCTATTAAGTGGAATGGTCTTCACTACATGTATGATTTTAAAGTAAATTTATGGTCAATATTTCAAAAGCTTTCTTTTGGTTACTAAAATAACAACTAACATACATAATATGTTGTGCAACTAAGTTGTATACGAGCTCATTCGCAAGGCCTCTCGTAGAATGGTCCGAGACTATGCGAGATTAAAGGGATATTGTGTTAATATACGATTTACTTGCCCACCAGAATGTTGAACATACACGGTTTCGTCCAAAAATTGCATTGGACCTACAGCGGAGTCAGTTTGTAGTGATAAAATCATAGTTCCAAGGAAATAGCCACCCCTCCGGGCTATGACAAGCTACGAAAACCTCTGCGTTACTGGTTTTATCCACAATTGTTCCGACAATAGGGAACCAGGGCAATTGTCTTATGAGACATTTTGAAACTTGACGTCATATCACGTAGGTACTACCCACACCTACTGTTGAAGTAACGATCCTAACCAGTTCGGACGGGTAGGCGGTTACAAAATTCAGTTTCGTGTGTTTCAACATTGTAAACCATTTTCCAGATCATATATAATGGGTTGAATGTATGGGTTACCTTTATTTATGTGAGTTCGCTCAGAAGTTGAGAATGTGAATTCTTTACAATTTTGTTCGACACGACAGGCTTCAATAATATAATACTCACGAATAACTTACAAAACAGTTACGTGGAGTTTCGTCGGAAGTGACTCTCGTGTCAAACAAATGTGATACCAAATACGTGTTCTGTTTTATGACAATGTTTTTGAAAATTTTGAGATCGGAGTCCGTTACTCCAGAATTTTGGTGCGATACTTTTGTGATACCCTGTATAATGTTTTATGTATTGAGATTTGCAATACCAGACCGTTAATGCATTTCTTTTTCCTTCTGTTAATCGTTGCTTTATTTAAGTGAGATCAACTTCTTATTTGAAAAAAATATATAGTATTTTCATTCATTAATTTTCCTCAAAATATATTAAATTTAACAACCGCAGTATTTAAAATATCGCTGTACGTCTTGTTATTTCTTTACACTGCTGATGTTTTTGTTTTTCTCTCCTTTTACATTCCATACTCGCAGTGATCTGTCAAAGTCACAGCTTCATTCATTTAGGAATGCTGACAATGCAGACTCTACAAAGGATGATATCTGAAGTTCGAATGCAACATACAGCTTCTATGCTAGCTCAGGATCTCGTAACAGTATGTTACAGATTTTCTATCATCAAAAATAAATATTTACGTTCAAGCGATGTCCTTTTATCGTAATTTCAATCACAATTGTAGGTATGATTGCTATCATCCTTTTTATCCTTCCATGCCCATCTTTTCCTTTTCATTGCCTTGATTTAAATAGGCAATAAAAGAAAGAAAAGTCATACATCATATTTTCTTACTGCATTATGGCAGTCCAAGCCTATATTTCTGTTAAATCATTCCAAAAACATAATTTTCTGTAAAAATTCTTTGACTTCCAATAGACTCGGAACTTACCATTATAAGTGCTTATTTCATGTACGCGTCGCGTTGCGTTATATTAAGACTGATTTTCATCGCACAGTTACGTTTTTAAGGACCACCCGTGTCTTATATTCTGAAATTTAGTTTTTATTTTTTCTTCTAGTTCCTGTTTATGTATTTATTCAAGCGATAAGCTCGAACCTCGAGCACGTTCGAGTTCTGCACATGGCTATACTTTGCTTATTCTTTTCCCTAATATATTACATTTGTTCTTCTGTTTGTTTCACAAGATTTTCTATTTGAGTATCCTACTTGAGCAAGTGAATATAAGAATTCTGCGACGCCAGTCCATGGTCTGCATACTAATAATAATAATAAAATAGCTAATTGTGACCCAAACTTGACTGGAGCCGAGAGTGAATTCTGACATAGGTTCGATTCTCTAGTTGAACTGATTTTTTGTATCATTGAATATGAGTCTATACATTCGAAACCAGTTCGACAGAAATAAGGTTTAACAAAACAAGTTCACTTTTAGCATTTCAAGTGCGATTGAATGAATTTGTAAATCGCTGCTTTTTATATGAACATGACTTCGTAAAAGATCGGCACAATGCATAGTGACGATTTCTGCATTATGTCCATATTATCACTTTCATTTTCTTTACATAATTCCTATCTCTTAGAACTTAACGTGAAGGACATTTCTATCTTGTAATGATTTTGAAGCTCTCTTACATTGTATTTTATTTCAGACAGTTTTGTTTCGTTTATATTGAGCTTCATAAGGGAAGGATTTTTATTGTGCTGATCTCCGGATCATTAGTACTCTTTCACCATCGCTTAGTATATTTCGAGCAAAGGTATATATCTTTGCTTTCTTTTGTTTTCTTTATTCTGGCGTAAAGTTTCTTTCTCTTAAACTACTTTTTAAAGCATTTTCGGTTAGTTACCGATAAACTGATCGCTTAAACAGTGTCAGCTTTTATCATTGGGTGGGTATCAATGGTTCATCTTAGTTATGTGTTTCTTTTCTATTACCAGATCTTCCCGCCAGAGTAAGTCTTTGCTCGTAAATAATTATTAATTTAAATAATCTTCCTTAATATTTCTGATTGTCTACACTTTTGGAAATTTTGGCAATTTGACCGTTCGTTTAGTGCTGAAACGTTAGAATTTTTGTCTTTCTGGTTAGAAATCAGGATATGTTGACAGTGTTGTTTTGATGCGCTTTTCGATGATCATTGAAGGTGGTGAAAGGGTTGTGTCCTTATTAGTTAGAAGACAACATCATGGCAGAAGAATAGGGCACGTAACTAAACTCCAGTTTTAAAAGCATGAAATTTTATTAAAAGTATTCTCATTAGCGATTATTCAGTTGCCTGACAGGTAATGAGTATACATACGTAGTTTTAATCCAATAAGGTCATCTTCGCTGCTACCGGGGTTAGCTCAGAAATAACCATTTGATATCTTGGAACAACTTTCGTCTCTATTTGCATACTTCTGGATAAGTTAGTAACGGAAGACATCTTCGAAATTTTGTGATGTTATTTTTCTTGCAATTTGGACTCTTGGAACGAAATTTTCTTAACAACATTTGTTTTCGGTTGTCTTTTAATACTCTATTCAAAATGTATAATTTCTGTTTTTATTTTTGTTGCACATGGGGTAATTCTCAACATGTGAAGCTAAGCTGTTACGGTGAACATGGTCTGACTATGTGTGTAAGATGCTACGCCATACTATGGCTATGATCAGTTAACGTATTTCTCCCTCACCTCCTCATTACTTGAAAGAGTCTCACGTTTCAGTTTTAGAATGTTTTATTTAACCTTTAAATATGTTCTTAGCTAGTTCTGCGAAAATATGTTAGTTTCCGAAAAAGATCACTATAAATGTTTCCTACGGTAAAGGTTTAGTATCAACGTTCAGTGGTAGATGTACTTCCTTACATACTGTTTGGAACTTATTTGAAAACTGCTGTTAGTGGAACTGACTCTACGTCAACTGTAAATTTTCATATAGTGTTCAAGAAAGGGGTAAGAATTTCCAATTGTTTATTATAACTGAACTTTTACGAAGTCATGTTTATATGAAAAGGAATGATTTACAAATTCATTCGAAAATAAGAATTTACACTTGAAATGCTAAAAGTGAACTTTTGTTAAACCTAATTTCTGTCCAACTGGTTTCAAATGTGCAGATACATTTCAAAGGACTAAACAGATGAAATGGAAATGGATTTTCTTCGAACCAAAACTACGATCTGTAGGGAATATTTTCCTCAAGTTATGTATTTTCCAATCTTGTCACAAATGATTTTTTTTTCTTTCCGGAGTAAATTTTGTATTACCTAACCTAGAACAAAATGTTACTCTGTGTGTTCGTAACTAAACCAAATCTGCTCTTTACTGAAATAAACTATGAGTAAAAAGGTTTATAAATTTTCATTCCGAAAGCTTTAATAAGTAGTAGTAGCTCAATATTTAAGTTTTTCAATAATTTATACGTTTTTCACGGAGGTATTATGTTTTGAATGCAAACTGCTATGTGCAATGCAAGTGTTGCTATTAACCGTAATTTTGCTTTCTTTAAAGTGAATGCACGTAAACTAATTATTCTAAATTGATCAATGCTTTGGGTTTTACTTTAATATCTTTTCATGAACAGTTGGGCTCGTGCAATTGACATTGGGTATATTCACTACAGTGACCTTGAACACTAAATAACAATATCGCTGTCTTCTGGCAATTAGGTAGTTGACTAGAACTTTTGTTTCTGTTATTCTTTATCTTTCTGCCAGAATACGACGAATGTCACTGGTGTAGTCAACCGTCACGGGTCCTACTGTAGTATACGGTTCGTTACATAGTTCAAGTACGTTTTAAATGTCCTCGCAGTGTTTGCTTTAATGTATTCCACGATATATCGTTGTATAGCATATTTACGTTAAAAGTTTTAATTTCTGCGTTTTAAGTGTGTCTATCGATAAATTTTAGCTTATCGCCTCCATTCTGATGACCGTTTTCTTGCAGGTTAGCGCTGCTCAGGTACCTTTCAGTGCTGTGAGGTGGGTTGTTCTCAAATTTATCTCCTCTGGTGGGACGGTGAATCCTTTCTCTCTTTCTTCCCCTCCCTTGTTTTCCTTCGTTTTTTACTTTACATCTTTTCTTCGCTATGCTTCATGTTTATTTACGTTTCGGTCATCGCGTGCTCCCTCTTCGGGTTTTCTCCAGTACTCGAACGTTCTCTCTAGTATAATATATTTCATATAAATTATTTCTGCTGTATCAGTCTGATGACTTATGTTACTCGTCCGATGCATGGTTGTGGGTGATGACCCAGTCTGGTGAAGATGTGTCTTAGCTCTCGAGTGACATCGCTGAGAAGGTTCAGCTAGCCAGTTTCCAGTCTGAGTGACATTGAAAATTGACTCTTTACGAGTGTTATCCACTAGCCCGTTTGAATGTGAAGTTTCACGTTCTTTTCTTTACCCTTGTTTAGGGAAGAAAATCCTCGGTTTGTGGAGTGTGAAGAGGCTTCACGGGGACGCGACCGTAAGTGCATTTTTTATGTTCGGCTCTTATGCTGTTTCTGTTCGGCGTTAGTACCCCCTTTTTCTCTGGGTTGTCAGAGAAAGTTTCTAGCAAGTGGCGACTGTAATTGTTGACTCTTGTGCTGTTTCTGTCAGTCACCTACTTGTTCTTAGGAGGATTTTCTTACAATCTATCTATCTCATGGTTCTCTAAATGGTGCTGAATGAGTCAATTGTTTCTTGCTCCAAATGGAGGAATATCCTGGCATGCCATGTTTCTCAACATATTTGTACTGTCATGTTGGATGTCTAACTATGAAGCGTACAGTGCAACAATTCTCCAGGAGAAAATTGCTACTATTTCCTATAATTCCCACCTCATTTTACTTTTGTCAGTAACTGTACATAAAGCCTTGCTAAATTGTGATATTGCCCGATACTGCGGGTTTATGGTGGCGTTTCCATTAATGTCACTCTTGTCTCCCGAAATAAAAATACATTATTTTCCTTTTTTATCTACCGCACTATTGTCAAACACTTGGGAAACCTTTGTTAGTTAAATGTTACGTGCATATAAATTTCCTGCTGCTTGCTTAATTTAAACTAAATATACCAAATGCTTATCGACAAAGTATTTGTTGATTTTGTTTTTACAGCAAGCTCCAACACATTTTCCAATGATCAAGTATGAGTGGTCTATCAAAGTCCAAATTACTATTCACGCAGTGCTAGTTTTCCATAAATATATGTTCAAGTTTTTTTCTTGTGATTTAGCTACTAACTAATATTTTCAGTGATAATAACATAGGCCTACATAGAAACATAGATTTCTTATATTTTGGAAGCGCTAAATTGAAAGGTCAGCGTTTCTTAAACTGTCTGTTGCGTTTCATTCTAAATAATATTATGTTCCGAACAAACGTTTTCAAATTAACACCTCCAGCAAAATTACCTGACTCCGAATCGGAACCAAGGACTGAGTATATTCAGTTGCAGCTCACACATGCAATCAGGGTTAATAATTTGAATTATCTTCCTTACACTAAACTGATTAATGTTGTGAGTTCAGGCAGAAGGATGTCATGGAGAGTAGCACTGAAAATATATTTTCACAATATCTTCTGAAGGTGCGTCGGGAGATGTAGTCACATTTTCGAAGGAATTTTATTAGATGTCTATCGGGTAGAGCAAAAGATATTGTATTTTTTCTTTCTATATCCACAATATATAAATGATTTTTAAGCAAATGTTTAGTTTAATTCGACTTTACGAAAGAATTTACATCGCCATATCACTATATCCTAGTAACTATTCTTTTTTTCGGCGACACACAAACCTTTATCTCTGTTTTTTCTAATATGAGTTCTTAGTTACGTGGTAGTAATGGCAAGGGGTTACTTTAATAAATTACAATATTATATGTTCGAAAAAGCTGTATTACTTTTCAACATTATCATGTACCATTTCCATAATATTGTTTTAATTTATGCGAAAATGGCAGAGATCTTTGTACGTATTCACAGAAGTGTGAGAGAAAAAATGAACATTCTAGACGAAAACATGCAACTGATTAACGACTTAAGTTTGTTTATGAAAATATATACTCATACGAGTGACTGAATGATTGATTGTCTTGTAAAACAATGTGGTGTGTATGTTATATCTTTATTTAGCGAAATGGCACAGTTCCAGAAGTGCAATAATTTACTCCTGTACATTATTGATTTCTACTGTTTATCAGTATTCAGTTTGCTTCTAACTGTCTTCTATAATTACTTAGTTGAGTTATTATTCATATTGATATTCGTTTATGAGTCATAGAAGATAAGACACGTGTAGGTGTGTATTTACAGAAAAATCCAAAACAATGGTACGATATGATCATATTTTGGAACTACTTATGATCATATCAATCTTGTTTTAATTAAATGTGTATATGCTTACAAGGTCGAAAAAACGATTTTTCATATGACTCAGTTTTAGTTATCATTCATTAGTAAGTGAAGGCTGAACGATAATAAGTCTCAATGCAGACGTAAACTCCAATTTAATGAGTTGGAAACTAAACCATTTTGCTGTCAATTAATACTGGGAAGCAATAAATTTACTTTTGTGTCATTATTTTACAGACAAAGTAGAATCGATAACTATGAGCTTCATTATAGTTATCACAGTAATTGGTGTTTTGTATTAACATCTGGTAAGCATATAATTCTTTATTTAAAAAGTGTGAAAAACTCACATTTCTTGTTAACCATGTATAATTGTGCACACATTTGTGGAGGCTTTTTCTACAACAAAGTCAGTATATTTTTACCAATCTAGTATGAGTTACGTTACCTCTAATCATTATATAGTATATAACCAGCTTTATGAAAACAAATGCCGAAATTTCCAAGGTATAAGTACGTAATTCTCCCTCAAGCCTCAAATTTCTACAATAAAACGAGTTTAGCTTTGGGTATATCAGATAATTAAATCTAATTTACATTTTCTTTTCTTTGTGCGTTATTAAAACTTTTAGAATAAAATAATAATATTTGTATAGATATCCGTCACCATAGGTACCCATGGTACTGTTGAAATGGTGCCATACCATCAGCTATCTTGTTCTAAATTCAAGAACAAATAGAGAGAGGCTTGTAAAAGAGAGATAGAAGAAATAAAGAAGAGATTATCAGAGAGAGAGAGATAATCACGTTGGTATTCTAAACTGAATCTGTATAATGAAAGATAGGAAGCCAGGAAACGGAATGAAGGGGAGGGGGTTAAAGGAAAATGAATTCAAAATTTAAAAGGATAAAATTATGACTTCAAAAATTACATAAAACAGTGTAATTCAAATATACATTTTCTAACGTGTATACTGTCTCTTATTTTACATTTTGTTTTTTTTAAATAATCTGTGAAGTCGGTACGACTATGGCGACTCCTGTTAAAAGATGAATGTATTATTTGAGAAAGTGCGTAGATATTCTTATAATCAGAATTATGAATCATATACGTGAGAATATACAGAATAATTGTCTTCAAGTATGACTATTATTATCTAGTTTGGGTATATTTTTCAGTGTTGTATCTTTAGTATAGGGCATTTGTTCCCGCGATTACGATAATCTGTTGCCTCGGATCTGTTGTAAATCTTGAATGCGTGATCGTGCTCTCAATAAGAGTTAAATATTGTATGAACTGGAGTTCTAAGATTTAAATATTCAATTATTTCACCAGTTAATGCACTATTTGTATTACGTCTTCGTTGCTGATTTAAAGAACAAGAAACATGTTGAATTTTTTTACTCTTAAAATGCCGTTCAAATCTGAAGGTATTAGTTTTATATAAAGATTAGAAAAGGTCAATTTTTAATGTTTTATTTATCTCTAAAGAAATTATTTAATGTGTAACTTGAGTTCTCATCTGAGTGTTAGTGGATGATTGGCGTGTGTGTGTGTGTGTGCGTGTGCATGAGATAATGGAACGTTTCAGAATGTGAGGTCTCTTTGTGGATCCTAACCACTAACGTCTCTTTGTGTATCTATCCCTTTCCCATTTATTCTAATATTATGTGACTTTCTATTCGATAACACTATTAACCAACTTTGACTTTATTTGGTTGATCTCTAAATTATGGTGACGTCCTATATCTAGTAGGATTATATTATTGGATGGGGGAATTGTCATTACAGTATCGGATTAATTCTCTTTCAGAAGATTTATCTTTTCATTAGTGTATATATGAACTGTGGTATATTTAATTTTATATGTTAACACGAACTTATGAATGGCGATCCATGTTGCAGGTCCTGTCAGGCGACAAAGCGGTATTCAAGGTCGTAAGCAGGACTTCTTTATAATACATAAACTTCATAATACCCGGTAGTAGATCCAAATTTTGTCATTGTCAGAGACGAGGAAAGCTATAAAATTTACTCAGGAATTTCATCCTATACCGAAGTTCTACTTACTGTTTGTTATATTCTTTTTTCTCTTATTAAGCTTCATAAAAGCTTGTTGATGTTTTCCAAATTCACTTTTTCATTTCCAGTACAGGATTGCAACCTACTTTCTCTTCATAATTTATGGATAAAAGTGATCTTAAATCACACTCAGTATTGGAAAATAGAACAATTTCCCTATTAAACGTTATAAATGAGGAGGACGATTCTTAGAGAGAGAACTCTTAGGAAACGGTTCACATGGTTCCCACCGTTCACGTGTCTAGTTGAATTCCCACAAATGTCCAGTTCAATTTTTTGCCAAACACTTATCTGGTAGGAGGAAGCAAATTATATGGTCTTCAAAACATTTTTATAGACAAAAATGATGGTGGTAGTCATGAGTTGATCACGGTATCAACTTTTATTGAATCTGTCTTGTTTTTTAGTCTTTTAGCATATTTTTCCGACCACGACCTTTCGATAGCTTGTGCGTTGACGTTAGCTTTATCTTGCACTGTGAGAACTTCTTCGTAACCCTGTTTCCTATCCATAACAATTCAGTCAACTTCCTTCAATTCCTGGAGTATCATCCGGGGGAGATTGTGTTCATTTCGATGCACCAAGTCACCTTACCTCAATCCAAAAGTTTTGTTTCTGACAACCTGCGATCGAAGTACGATCGAGTGCGGCGCCATTTTGCTTGTACAAAGCTGACGAGCATAACACCAGTAAATATTGGATGAAGATCCGTTTCGATGGTAAAGGTACCGGATAGCTGTGTTGGGACTCACCCAAACGTGGATTGCCCTCTTCCACCATTTTGCAATCCTCATTTAACGTGCTGTTGATAAAGGGAGAGAACTGAACGGGTAGCACAGATTTCTTTTGTGCTGTTTTGAATTGAAGAATCGCTCGATTGACGGAGAGCAACTGGGTCTGCAATGCTCGGGAAGGTTTGCTCAACTATACGTCCCTTGTACTAAATAACCAAATCATACAGCCCCAGGGGATGGAAATGTACTTATTGCTGTCGACACTATGTCACTGCATACAAACCTGCAAAAACAAGTATTTATGTACAATAAGTACCACGCAATATGTTCATATTCTTGAAACGCCAAATATCTACTTCTGATTTGTCTCTGTACATTTTTAAACTCTGTTGGGTCATTTTCATTGTGGACACTGCAGAATCTCATACGTATGTAAATGTTAGAAGAAATAACTCTTCACTAAAATTAGTTGAATGTATACAGGAAGAAAGAGGTTATTCCTCAACCATTTGCTCACAATATAAAGAGAAGAATTTAATTTTAAGGCCTTTAGGTAACTTTGGCTCAGACCGCATGGATGATAATGACATGAATTGGTGGAATGAAGAAAGTGGGCGGAAATGAGACAACCCCGAGAAAACCCACGCACACGGTGTTTGTCCACCATAAAGCCCACATGGCATGAGCAGAGATCGATCCGACAACCCGTACCACCAGAGGTGAGTGCTCTACCAACTGAGCCACCGTGGCCCCCAGGAATAGAAGAGAACATTACCTTTATCATTACAGAAACTTACAGAAAAGGCTGTGTGATAAAATTCTTTCTTTCTAAACGCACTAACCAGTTGGCAATGAAAATTACTTTTCTGAAGAAAATGACAATTTATATAGAATGTGTAACCAAAACATGAAGTGACCTATATCTGCGTCACAGACTGAAACAATTGGATATATTCGTTTACCTTGAAACCAATAGTATTGATTCAACAAAAAAAGAAGAAAATGCATTCTCGTAGGAAAGTTTGCGAAAGAATACAGTAAGGAAAGTGACTTGAGCTTTCGACTACATTCTAGATGTCCTTTGAGGAAATGACACCTTCTCTTGACATAAATATCTTTGAAATATTTCAGTGGATTATTCAACTTCAGACCCCAGAAAAATTCTCACATGTCGCAAATAAAACGTTACTGTTACAAACAGACATGATAAATTGTATCTATACCTGTAATGGTGAAACACGCCTGAAAGTTTCATTAAAATTTGGTAAACTTTGTACTTTTGGGCCATTTTACTAATTAACAACTTCAGCGTGTCTCGGTTCCATTAACTATTAAGTTTTAGAGATCAACGAACATCCATAACCCAGCCGGTATTCGAACCCAGACGCTGGCCTAAAGCCCCAGACCACACGATTACCGCGGTCGGCACTGAAAGTTTGACATTTAAATTTAGAAAAGTGACAATTCGGATTTATCTAGAAAGTAGTTTTTGCATCTTTCGATTTCTCTCCTATAAGAGACCATTGAGCCACTTGCAACTGATCTGTATAGTCAAACAGCCTATTGTCACACACAGATGCACAGGCTTCCAAAATGTACACCATCCTAAAACAATTTTGTTTAACTACAGTAAACAATATATTGCTACAATTTTACAATGATATTTATCTTCTTTAAAAAGAGGGAAAAGGGGTTAAGCATAGTAAGAACAAATATTTATTAACAACTTATAATATTATGCACACATTATATTATTATGTGTGCCCCTGTTGGACAAAATACAACTTTGAACTTTATTATCATAATGAATTACTAACCGAAAAGTGATTCTTTATACACAATAGCTACGCGTACGACAATATTTCTCATATTCTTGTCTGCCATTCTGAACATAACCATCATATTTGTCTACGCTGTAATTGAACTGTGCGGAATAACCACACTTTCACAACACACATTCATCCTATCTTTGAGCTACTGTATTGTTTTATATTTGATAAGAATTTACTACATTCTGATACCTCATGTTATTTTCTTCCATACGAAACTTTCATAACCAATACTGTATTAGAAATAACGTTGTCCGTAATGGATGTTAATTACAAATCTTAAGGTTAATTATTGTGATTCATTAGAAATACTAAGACAATATCTTATGAATGATTGAAGTCATTTTACAATTGAAGACCTGAATTTCAAAACATCCCAAGTCAACCGGAGTATTATTTTCAGGAGGAACAAAAAACAGTCCAAAGTCTTGGTATGTTATCCTATTCAGTTGAAATTATTTTGTATTAAAAATGGTTTTTGAGTTGGGATTAGGATGTAATATTTATGCTAGTGCATAGCCCTTGGAACATAGATACCGACGAACAGAAAAGATGCAAATACGAAAGAAGTGGACTTAGGATGTTTTGCAATTCAGGTCTTCAATAAGTGTTCTAATTCAGAATTACAATATTAATATGGTTTTGTACGAAATAGTTTCACATATTCTCCATAGAACTCTTCAATAGAGCGAAATGATATATTAAAATTTGTGTAAGAGAATAAATTATTTCAATGTTTCAAATACCTAAGTACTGGTCCTACAGACCTGTGTGTCATCCTTAGTTAAGGTTTGCTTCGTTTTAAGTAATCGTTTTGTGAAATCCTACGTTTATATCATCCTTGAAAATACTTTTAAGTTATATATTTTTCTTTCAGGGACTATTATCCAAAAGGAAACTACAATTGCATCAGAACTATCAAGACAAATGGAAATGTCTTCGGTTATAATACCTTCATTGTACATTACATTGTTAATTATACATGCCGTTTTAAGTACTTCGAGCTTGCATAACATGGACACATTCTTAAAATTATCTCAAACTCTTAACTATGATAGAGATATATCAACAGCAATCAACAGGTTATACTCAAAATTATTTCCTCGGACAAAGAGTACTATACTAATCAGGTTTGATCAAGATGAAAGTCTCATGTCAAAACTTGTACAAAGGTTTGGCATTCAGATAACAACAACATTTACTGTTTACTTGAGTAACTTTTCGTACCGCTCGTCCCCGGAAAGATCTGAATACGCTAGACCTAACGAGGCTGTAATCATATTTGTGAACAGTGGAAGGCAGTTGGACCAGTTCTTTGCCGTTGAAAAAAATTTTCGGTGGAAAAGGAGAGAAAGTGTTCTTGTGGTATTCAAGCAGCAAACAACGAACAAACAATATCCATTTATATTGTTTTCGAAACTATTTGAAGAAACAACTCTAAGAGTTACAGTAATTTATATTAGGATTACAATTTATCAGAATGGATTCTTCCATAAACACTGTAATAATTGTACACATGCTGCATCTGTAATATCATACAATCCTTTTTTGCGGTTGACACTGATACAAAATGTAACACTTCAAACATTGCACAAGGCAAGTAACTTAGTATCAAGTGCACAGTTACTAACACAAGCGATAAATCTCAAAGGCATGACACTGCGAGTAAGTTCATTTTATAACAAAGCGCCACCAATCTTCGTCTTTACGAAAACCGAGCAAGGCTATATACGCACAGGCTATCTTTTCAAAATATTCGGTTCACTAAGCAATTATATGAATTACTCCGAAAATCTTGTCAGAATTCATGATTTTAAGAGATACGGAGAAAAACTTTCTAATGGTAGTTGGACAGAAGTAGTTGGAGACCTTCAAAGGAGAGAAGTCGATATTGCATATATTAATATATTAATGAATTACGAACGTTCGGATGTTGTTGAGTTTTCAGATTTCTATGAGATTGATGATTGCTCAATTCTATTATCCAAAAGTATGCGTATTCCTCCGTGGATATCTTTAATGAAAATATATAATTTTCAAATACAGGGCACAGTTCTGGTAGTATTTGTAGCCTCCGTGCTAGTTGGTAAATTGATTAAAGCACTCAACGTAATGAAAAGGGAAAATGATGTGTGTTCACAAACTTTGACAATGTTTGGAATACTTTTCCAAGTATCTCAATCGCAACCAAAACAAGATTCAATGCGCATTCTCTATTTTAGCTGGGTATATTTCAGTCTTATTATTGTAACTGTATATTCCGGAGCTATAGCCAGTGTCTTGACCATTCCTCAGCATTATAGGGATATAAATTCACTAGCTGAACTGGCTGCCTCCAAAATTACACTTTGTGGGAATAAATATTATAAGACTCGGTTAGCATTATCAAATCCTCATTTGCGACAACTGTATCAACATTTTAAAGTTGGTGGTGATTATGAGGAAATGATTAATAACATTAGACAAGGGCAGAGGATCGCAGTCATTGCTGCCAAACCCATACTTGATATCTATTCAGATAAAAAGCATCCATCTTCAACCTGTACAGATGACTTTCACATTTTGCCGGAAACTTTAGGGCTAGTGATTCGTGTAATCGCTCTTCCTAGAGGATCACTTTATATCTATACGGTCAATGCACTCTTGGGGAGAATGCGAGAGTCTGGTTTAATATCTAAGTGGTATTCCGACGAGGTACGAGAGGTACAAGTAAATAATAAGAAGGAGAGACAGTGTAAAATCATCTCTATATCTTTGGAACACATGCAATCATGTTTCTATATTTTGCTCAGTGGTATCGCAATCAGTGTGATTGTTCTTCTAGTTGAGGTTATTTGTTGCATGTTTAGTGTAAGGTAAGATAACTAGCCATAGAGGCCTAAAGACCAAAAGAGTCATATCAATGTTCAAACCACCAACAGCAACTCTTATTAAATTAATAATGATTTGTGCTTCTTTTCTGGTGGATATTTCCAAACTTCAACTTTCTAAATGTCCATTAACTTTTTTAGAGTAGTGCATATGTGACTCTTTTAGTGCATGCATATCTGTTAAATAATGTATGAAAAATTGTGTAATAAAAGAAATCGCAGAATACTTTTCTCTTAGGGAAATAGTTACATATACTCCGCAGAACAACGTTGTAGTTAACACAAATCAGAATTGACAAATATATGTGCTAATGCATTTGGAATTTTTTGTAAAGGTTTGCTTTCATTTAGAGTAACTAAAACTAATGTTTGCCAAGTTACTAGTATATTATGGCCACGATGCTTCCTATAATTTTAGTCTTGGAAGTAATAGAAGTAGGGGGTTAAGAAGACTTTCCAGAGTTTTTGTCGATTTCAAATATGCAAAAATAAACGTGAGGTTGTGTGCTTATCAATTGTCAATTGTGAGAGAGGGGTCACATTTCCATTTCATAGTGACCGGTACTTTCTAGAACTGAACAAGTACATTTATATAAATGCGCTTGTGAATTAGTTCCAGTTTGTCCTCTATAATACTCTCACTACTCATTGCCACAATTCAGTGATTCTTAACCTATGGACCGTAGACGTTCTTCAGGCCGCAGCGTCCTCACAAGGGGTTCTCGAACGCTGTAAGAAAAGTTGTCATATTTTGCAGTTAAAAGCAAGTGCAAAGAAAGAAAAAATAAACTAATCATGAAACATTTCTGCATCGCAGGGGTATATTCGAATGCATACAAGGAGACTGTCAATGAGATAATTTATAAACCTACCTTGAAATTTCGCTAAGAGAATCTACGTCGTATACAAAGGTCGTATGTAAAAAAATTAGCTGCTCTTTTCAACTACAAGATTCCGAGGTCTAGGTAGTAAAATTGTGTTTGAAGTATACAAAAATATCGTTGAATAAACACAATTAGTTTTAAAATAGAGCTGCATGGTGGGAGACACTACAACTCGCCAATTTTTCATTCCGGGACGAAAGTTAAAGCAATAAAATCATACTGTTGGCTAAGCAAACACCAGAAAAACTAAAAATTAAATGAATCAGTCGAAATCATCAAATTTATGAAGAACAAAGCACTGAACTCAGGACTGTTCAAACTGTTTTGCAATAGCATATTTGCTAAACATATTCAACCATTTAAATGTACTTGTAAAATCTTCAAGGAGAACAGTCACAGGCGTACTATCCTGACTGAAGATTTCCAGGGTTTTTTCTGTCACATCAGACAAATGCCGGGATCGTACCATCAACTTAGGCCCTCGCCGACATATTCCCGCTTTCTTTCTCATCCCCTATCCCGGTCTGAGCCTTAGATGCTTCAAGGCTATAAATAAAAAAAATCAAGAACAGGTTATTGATTTTGTAGCTCAAGAAAAGATCGAAGCAATGATCAAAAAGTTGGAATTGTGACATCATCGCCTATCGAACCGATACTATATTTTTTCTTAGAGTCATTCCCAAATCTCACAAATTTCTTTCGCTCCGGTGGCTAGGAAAAGCATAGTTTCCGCGAATATTTTCCTATTACTGATGCAAGAAAAAGGTGGATTAGAGATCCATTTCCGGTTAATGTGTATGAACTAAAAGGGCTTACAGCAGCAGAGGAAGACAGACTAATCGAAATATCTCCACTGAAACAGAAGTTCAAGGAACAGTCTCTTTCATGACCAACTAGTAGTCGGGAAATAGTTTTGGGAAGGTTGATTGACGTTTGGTCGTCAGGCTATTTTCCGGGCCGCCTTTGGTCCCCCGACTTGTAGGCATAGGGGTGTAACCCCGCCCAGCATCCGCTCGCCGACGTCGCCTGACTTGTTGAGAAATTTCAACAGAAAATGTCAACACAAACATCATAGAATCTGCGCGACGACATGAAAAATCCAGCCTTTAAGAATACAACAGCCGAAAATATTTCATTAACTACTAAGAGATTTCTCTTAACACACGCTAAAAAATGTATGGTTTTAGTTACCATATAACGCGACTTTTCAGTTTTCATAGTTAATTTTGGGATACCAATATTATGGGTTGCAAATACCATACAAGTATTGTTAATCGTGTATTGTCATTTTGACAATGCATATGGTTAGGTGTATTGTCATAATTACAATACTGTTAACAATATTGTATATATTGTTAGAAACTGACGATATTTTATTACTGTTGTGACCATATGTATTACTAAATGTCCTCCGGGCGGAGTGGAATCTATTTCAACATAACATTGCAAGAAAATACAAATTTCTTGTTGGCCTTTTTTTTTTTTGTCGTCATAACCATTCAAAGGGGTACACCCTTTCTTTGGGAAGATGATTTATTTGAAAGGAGGTTTTCAGTTTATTATAGTGGGCAGTTTGGGAATTTCGGCTATCTTTATTCATAAATTTTATTTGGGTCATCAATTTTGGCATCAGTTCATAGTTATGATTTCTTGGCGTCTTCTGGCTCCCAGTCCTCAATGACATTTCTGGCGTTGTTCCGTCCTGTGATGAATAACACACAACAAATACCAGATACCATGTAATGTCAAAACATATACATATTTAGCAAAAAGACTCAACGGACAAAATTATTTATAGAATGACAATGGAAATAAACAGTATATAGGCTATATGTGAAGTCAAAACGAACCAAATGCAATATTTAAGAATAAGAATGACAATATATTTAAGAATAAGAATATATTATGAATGACATATTGACATGATATAAATGTTTTGTAATGGGTGACGTGATAAATGTATGCAGTGAACTTTCACGAGACAAACACTATTAGAGAGTTAGAGAGACAAATGTTGGGCTATCTTCTGCTGTGGGGCTGCTCAAAGCTGATGTGAGACAAATTAAACCCTTGTTAGAAACAATGATGAAACACTAGTGCTGCGATGGATAAACGTGCGGTGAAAGATGGTTTGGGTGATATATAGCAAGTTCTGGTTGAAGAGGGTCGTTATCGTCTAGGCTATAAGAATATATGGTAAGTAAGTGCTGCAGTGCGTATAGGTATATTTTGGAGGTGAGTCGTGGATGGCGTCTAGTTGGAAAGTATCAAGAAATAGTGGGTTTCCTTCTGCTATTGCCTTTGTGATGTATTTTGTGCGGACTTTTTCAAGAAATTCTGTGATTCGAGGAAAGTCCATCCGTTGGTATAAGTCTGCAGTTGGAGAAGGAAGTTTGATTCTGTAGGCCAATCTCAGAGCATGTCTTTCGGAAATGGGAAGGCGGTTATATAGTTCATAAGGAGCAGCGATCCAACTGGTGTGACCATACGTTAAGGCAGGGCGTATGAAAACTTTGTACGTTTTGATGACAGTCGGAGTATGTAAGCCCCATGAGGTACCCACCAATCGTTTCAGTAAATTAAGACGTTGTGTAGCCTGTTTACGAATTTTCTGCATATGTGGCTTCCAAGATAGTTTTGTATCGAAGATGACGCCTAGATATGTGGCCTGAGGATGATGTCGGACAGGAGTTTCATTTACTGTGATGTTAAAAAGATTGGGATTGCGGCGAATACGAGAACGGCATCGAGGTGGAAGAATGATGAGTGCTTGTGTTTTCTGTGCATTTATAGTCAATTTCCATTTTGTGCACCAGTTTGTGAAGGTATTGACAGCAGGTTGTAGGGTTGTGTTTATGGCATGAATGGAGTTTCCAGTTGTAAGAAAGGCTGTGTCATCAGCATACTGATATAATGATATCTGTGGTGGAAGTGGAGGCATGTCTGAAACATACATGATGTATAATAAGGGTGAAAGAACAGAACCTTGAGGTACACCACAATGGAGAAAAATAGGATGAGAAAGAGTAGAATTAATGTTGATGCACGTGAGTCTTGTAGATAAGAAGGAGGAAATGAGACGAATATAAGAGTCAGGAAGATTAAAGGAATGAAGTTTGTAGATTAGTCCAGCGTGCCAGACTCTATCGAAAGCTTTCTCCAGGTCAAAAAGCAGTAAACATGAAGGTTTAGAAGTGTTATAATGATTGGTGATAGCGTTGGTTAAACGGAGAAGTTGATCTAATGTGCTTATTTGGGGACGGAGGGCTGCTTGATGAATAGGTAGTAAGTGGTGTTCGCTGAGATGTTCATGAAGGCGGCGGACCAGGATCTTTTCAAAGATTTTACTGAGACATGATGTTAGCTGGATAGGGCGGTAGGATGAAAGGTTGCAAGGAGGTTTGTTTGGTTTGATGAAAAGAAGTGTTTTGGAGACTTTCCAGTGCTGAGGGTAATAGCCTGTTCGAAGAATGAAATTGTAGACTGTTGCCAATAGTGTGTGAACAATGAGGGGAGCTGATTTGATAAGCCTGTATGTTATATTGTCAAATCCTGGAGCTGTGTTGCGTTTCGAATGAATGACTGTTTGAATATCATTAGCTGTGATGGGTGATGTAAGAAGTGTATCTTCGAGATGGTGCTGAGTGCTTGGTTGTAAATGAGGTGGTTGATTAGTGGAGAGATGTTCAATTCTATTGTGAAGAGCTGTGCGGTACAGAGTGATGGTTGGCGTGAAGATGGTTTGGAAGAAATCTGCGAAAGCGTCAGCTTTTTCTTGGTCAGTAGTTAGAGGTTGGTCATCGGAAATGAGAGGGTAGGTGGTACGCTTGTATTTGCCTGTTAATTGGTGAAATTTTGTCCAGAACTTTGTTGGATGACTCAGTGTTGAAAGATGATTGCATGTTTTGATCCAGCTGCGTCGTTTGTAGGCGTCAAGGTAGTTTGAAATCATGCGGTTCCAACGTCTATGCTGTCTTAATGACTCTGGATTTTGTGTGGGTGTGTGTAGTCCCTGAATGCTCTGCGAGATGCTGAAATGATAGGCAAGTATTGTGGTGGTACTGGTGGCTTATGACGTTGTCGTGTCTTGAGTGGAATGTTATTTTTTGTAGCTTGGTCTATGGCGGAAGTGAGGTGATCAATGATATCGTAAACGTCTTGTTCTGTTTCTGGTTCTCTAGACTCTTGCAGTGATTTTGTTATGTCTGCCTGATATGATGTCCAATCTGCCTTGGTATAGTCAAAGTGCTTTGTGATTTGTTTTTCTGACTTGTTGGTGTTTGGTGCAGGTATGTCTAAGAGAATAGGTACATGATCGCTTCCGAAAGGAGGTAGTACTCTGAGATTGGCTATAGTCAATGATGAAGAGCTGATGATATCTGGGGAAGAATTTGATATCGGTCTGGATGGTGATGGTAGATCGTGAAATCTGGCGTTTAGCGTGTTACTCACGTACTGTCTAAATTGTTGTTTTTCTGCAATGGATCTACTATGGAGATTAATGTCAGCCATTAGGAGATAGTGTCTGAAATAATTATCAATATATTGAAAAAGCTCATAAGGAATTGGATGACCGGGGCGGATATAGATGGTACATACAGTGGTGGCTCTTCCTTTTGTATAAATAGTGACAATAGTGTGTTCTGGAAGATGCAGTTGAGGAGGCAGTGTGTGAGATCGAGATGGAATTGTGCTATAGTGGCCTATTGCTGTGCCTCCCTTGGCTCGGACTATTTGCTGTGGACAGTCAGAATGAAAGAGTGCGTATTTTGGTATTCTGATTAATTGCCGAGGAGTAAGGAAAGTTTCATTAAGTGCGAAGGCTGTGACGTGTTCTTCTCGAAGTAGTTGTTTATAAACCTAAACAACTAGACTCCGAACGGATGTACCGACGAAACAGCGACGCAAAAACCGCGACGCACAAAACAGCGACAGTCTAAAACCGCGACAGCACAAAACAGCGACGGCCCAAAACCGCGACACCAGAAACCGCGACACCAAACACAGCGTATTCTAATACTTTTTAAAACAACGTATTCATAGATAGGAACAGAGCAGCTGTTTACTAAACCATGTCTGTCGATAACGGAGAATTAAAAGAAGAAAAACGTTCTATTTATGTACAAGCTTGTCTCGTTATTAAATGCACCTCTCTTTTCCCCTGGTTAAGCTAATCCTGTAGAGATTATCATTGAAATGCGTACTAGAAAATTTAATTTATATTCTTCAAATTGGCATTTGCTATAATACAATATGTAATTTTTACGTATAGATTAGTAAGGTTTAGGGGACTGAGGTTAAAGGGGGTGGCGTGTCGTATCAACAAATTAGTGATATCCATAGCTTTGTCTTGACTAGTGTTGTAAAATTTCCGGAAATTTTGAACCTGTCAAAGAAACTTTTTTCGTTTTTTTTTTTTAGGGAAAAATTGGAAATTTTGTGGGGGGAAATCATTTTTTTTGTCTATGATGATCTTAATGCACGTAACATGCAATGAAAGGAAACATACTGCTTCGTGTTTTAAAATATGATGTTCCTGGTTTCTAATAATGACAAAATGCAGCAAGTGGTTAGGTCGTTATACTGTCATAGTCAGTGATGTGGTCGTGAATATCGAAGTACCGGGGCGCTTCACCACTTTTGATCATACTACAGATCTTATTATTATTATTATAATTAAAAGACCAGTTTATTTTTCTAATCCTCACCAGATACAGACATAGGCTAGGCTCGTATTTAAGGAGTAGGTCTGGGTAATGTGACCCCCCAAAAAAACACTTTTATGTAAATTTAGAATAATTTTAGGGGTAATTCTGTTTATTTTATGTAGATTTAGGCACGATTGCCTAAAAGAATGGAATGTGCTGTTGTAACATGCAAAACTGTTGAAAAAAGCTAAAGACGATAAATATATAGTTCACCATCCCCTTCCAAGAAATACAGAAACTGTAAAATTGTGGTTAAAGTGTAAGCGTCCTGATTATTTCAATGTAAAATAAATGCAAGGCTTTGCTAAGTTCAATCTAGCACGGATGAAAGATTATCACACGCCTTTATTTTACTCAGGATGTCTGTCTGTGTGAAGGGTCAAACCTTGCAATCGATTTTTGAGACATTCCGATTAATTACACCGATTTCGCTCAAAATTGCCATACAAGTTCATTGTCGGTGACAATTCAGCACTCAAGTATCTCCAGGGCCTATCTTACCATAGGCGAGACCAGGATCGTATCTTGCAATCAATTTTTGACAGTATTTTGAACTGATTTTTATCTACTTTCGTCGAACCGATTTCCTTTAAAATTTGCATACAAGTTCATTTCGATGACAATGCAATGCTCAAGTATTTCCAGAGCCACATCTTACCATGAGCCTTACTAGGGTCGTATTTTTACCTTATCTTGCAATCTATTGTTGGCTCACTTTCGTCAAACCGACTTCACTGAAAATTTCCATACAAGTTCATCCTCGGTGTCAATGTAATATTCAAGTATTTCCAGGGGCGAAACCAGGATCGTATTTCTTGCCGCTACAAAATTTGTCCGTAACAAACCAACAACTAAATAGACAGTACTGCGTTTATTTTACAAGTGATATAATTTATTATGTAGATCTAATGAATTGAGAACAAGGAGTTTGATTAAAACGAAGTATCTCTGATTTACGAAAAAATGTTATTTTTTGTTACTTTTGATATAAATCCAAAATGTAGGCTATCCTTTGCGAAGATATTTGTATTTTCTTCCAGTTCCTTTAAGAAATTTTAGGTCATTAAAACACTATTATTTATTTTCAATACGCAGTAATGAGACACATTTATTGTAGTCGGGCTCCGTGACTCCCCTCCCTCCAGCAGCATCTGAATTGAATTTGTATTAAGATCATCGTATGTGCCTTTTTAGACCCTTATCTGATAATAAAAAAACATTTGAATGCCCCCCCTATAAGTTGCACAGAAATCGGCGCCCTTGAAGGAATCCCGCTCGAAAATATGGCTTTCCCAGCTGCAGCTCGTAGAAGATAATATGATAATTATGATCAGCGATCTTGAAACTCCCGGATATCAAATTTCATTTAAATTCTTCAACATATATCGCTTACCTTACTTCCATAAGAAAACCTCTTGGAAATTTGGCTTTCCCGTCTGTAAGTCGTAGAAGATAATTGCATAGTTATGATTTTGCTTTAATATGTTGGGTTTTTACAATAACCAAATTACTCCGTAGTCGAAATGGATGAGGAAAAGCAAAGGAACACTTGTTGACAAAATCCACTGTGGTATACTGGAAACAGTTGCGTCATTTGAGTTTTCGCTAGGAGGGGGCAAGATCTCGTAAGTCGTAACCCATTTGGCTTCAACGTAAAAATAACTTGTTATATAACCGCAACGACTTTACATCTGTGTTACTGACTATCCAACAATGAAAATATTGTTATTAAATTTATGTTTAGATATTAAATTTACAGTTATAAATTTTAAAAATATTGTGATTGTTGCCGAAAACTACAGACTTTAGTCGAAAATTATAAGAGGGTTTGACTGATTCGGCAAGGGTGTAGATAACTCGCCCAGCATATATTCATGCGCCATTAAAAATTGTAGTATTTTCTGAAGTACAATGGTAGGATGTTACTAAGTAATATTCTTCACATTATAAGTACGTTTATTTTACCATTTCGAATACAAACTAACTTTAGCTAACATACAGTCAGTAATGTATGTGTATATATATGGTGGGCCAGGTTATCTATACCCTTCCCGACTGAGTTACAAAAAATTCCTTGATCCCCAATTCCTCTCTCAGTAAAGGAGAACTTAAAACGCAACTGACCAGGGCCCCTTGTGTTCTGCTTCCCCGCCACGCAGTTGCGGGGGCAGTAGTTCCGCCACTGGGGGCAGTGTTCCCTACATTCGCCCACTCCGAACATTGAGTATACTGATAGACTATAAAATTTGTGCGGACATCAAGAAAACACTGGATCCAACCCTGCGGGAAGTAACTTTATTTTCGGCCACACAGGCAGAGAACTTCTGTCCTGAGAGACTGAAAACCTGTGTGCGTCACTCAGCCATCCAGTGTTCAGCTTTGAAGTAAGGGTTATTGTCAGGGCTGGTGCAAGGGAAAAATGTTACCCGTGCAGAGAATCCATATGGCGCCCCCTTACTTAGTATTTTTAGATTTCTATTTGATCAACGTAATTTACTTCTACACTGTCTTGAAGCAGTCTGCTTTTAAAGGTTAACTTATTGAACTGAATAAAAAGAGAATCAGTTACGAAACTGTTCATGTTCCAACTCTCAGCAATACAGTTTATTGCCAATTTAATGACAAATGAAATAAAACAACTCTAAAACAACTTTGGACCTCATAGGTAAACTATGCTAAGTCAGTTTTTGGTCGAAATTGAGTTAGAATACTTTTTTTTAATAATTCGACTATGCTCTTTCTAGTGCCATAAGAATTTAAGTCGTATATCTATTAATATGGAAAATGGCAACTTGGAAACTAGTCTAAGTCACCATCTGAGTTAGAGGTAAAAAATAGTGTTTTGCTTCTCCTACAAAATTACGAATTTATGACCAAGCATAGTCTACTTCTAAGTTCCAGAATATGAAATCCACAGAGACAATTTCTATCAGAGGTGTGAGGAGGTGTGCCGGGCTTTGAAAACAATAAAATCAGCGCACTACAAGGAATTCAGGTTCTCTTGTTGTATGAAATATTCAAAAATTAGAAGACATTCACGGGATGGGCCCTGCTTATTTTTTATAACACGTGATCTCAAGTACTCTTCTACTGCTTAGTAAAAGGGGGCATATACTGAAAGAAACTCGCTAATATGATAGATAGGCTACGACTGTCGTTAGTTTGGACGGGATGCCCGGGATCTCGAAACGGGCGCCTTAACCCACGCAAATGTCCTGCTTTCTATTGACTAACTTTTTCAATAATATCATTTTCCTACGCTTTTTCCTTCGACGTGCGACTACGCCAGCACTAAATTTACTGTGAAGTATCACACATAAAAGATTAATGAGCAATGAATATAATTGTTATTTAGGACAGCTAACACAATTATTAAGATTATTAAGTATTGTTAAATTTTCAGGAATGGACAAAATGTCTTTGCATAGCTCCACGCTGCGCCGACAAAAGTTTGTCTTGTGGGTTTAATGAGAGCGGAAGAATTGTTTTGGTAGACTTAAATAGAATAAACCCAGATTGGTTGAAACCTGATACGAGATAGTAACCAAAGTTGAACAAGAATTATTTAATTCTCAACCTATATCATTTGCAGCCAAAACTTATAATTATGTGAGCTTAAAAACATACAGTGAATTTGTTACCCCGTAAAATACCCTAAAATTTGGCGCCCCGTGTGGTTGCACGTTTCGCCCGGGCTTTCCGCCGGTCCTGGTTATTGTACCGCAGTCGGTCTGCAGTCCATGAGTCACAAAGCTTAAAAAGATGATGTCGCAGAGCTGCAGAGCACAAAGGTCGCTTTCCCAGTCCATATCAAGACTGCAAGATAACAGCCAGGGCCTTTAATGAAGATCTCGCACTCTTGAGATTTATTCAAGTTACTGTTTATTGTAATAATAATGATAATTATTATTATTATTATCAAACTATTACTATAACAATAATTACACTAACTCCTTCATTCATGGAAAATGGTCGTATCCTCCTCAACTTTCCTTTATTATGAATGAAACATACATTAATAATTGAAATATCGTAATATAGTTCTAGCTTATTATACATACGTATATCTCACAATGGATGAAATATAAACTAAAAATTAAAGAAAATTTAAAAATGAATAGCAATTCAAAATTATTTTTTTGGCTTCAATTCTGGCAGCGTCCAGAACGTGATTATGATCTCAAGTTTGATCTAAGACCAGTCTACCATCTCTTGTAGAGCATAATCTTCCTCTCCATTTATGCGAATCGTATTGTAAACATTTCCAGAACACTTTGTCAGCTCTCGCTTTTTCTTTCCTATAAATGAATCCTCTGTAAACAGCTAACGGTTTCCCCTTTTGGCTTGTGGATAGTAATAGACGGCCGGGTGACGTTTCGCCCAAAGACATTTTGTCCATACGACATTCAGTCCAGGGATATTTAGTCCATTGACATTTCGTCCAACGGAATTTTCGTCCACAAGACATTTCGTCCAACAGATTTTTCGTCCACAAGACATTTCGTCCAATCGACTTTTGGTCCAACAGATGTTTCGTCCACAAGAAATTTCGTCCAATCGACTTTCCGTCCAACGGATTTTTCGTCCACAAGACATTTCGTCCAATCGACTTTTGGTCCAACGGATTTTTCATCCACAAGACATTTGGTCCAATAGACTTTTGGTCCAACGGATTTTTCGTCCACAAGACATTTGGTCCAACGGATTTTTCGTCCACAGAACATTTCGTCTAGTCGACATTTAGTCCAAAGGATTTTTCGTCCAATCCATCAATCCACATACTACACTCTAATCCATATAAATTCACAGGCCAAACTACTGAAGCTACAAACACCAAATTTGGTATGAAGGTGTAGGACCATGAGTAGGTAAAGGAAAAAATCCGACATTTTGGAAAAGTCGCCATCTTGGATCCAAAATGGCCGCTAAACCCATTGTTGTATACAATAGAGCCTAAACGGCTGGGGATATTGAATTGTAATTTGGAATGATGGTACATTATTGCTAGTAGGTAACGAAAATGTTTTCAAATTTTGCGAAAGTCGACATTTTGGATCCAAAATGGCCGCCAAACCCATTGTATAGAATAGAGAGCTTAAACTACTGGGGCTATGGAATTGAAATTTGGTATAGAGGTACATTATCAATAGTAGGTTAATATAATATTACACAATTTACCCAAAGACGCCATCTTGTATCCAAAACGGCAGACTTAAAATGTCATTTTCCACAACCTTTGAAGTAGAAGAACGAAATTTAACATAATGCTTTATCATAAGTAGTAGTTTAGTATAACAATAAAATGTTTTGGGAAAGTCGCCATCTTGGATTCAAAATGGCCGCCGAAAAATTATTTTCGACACCGTTTGAGCTAGAGAAATGAAGTTTTATTTGAAGCTGTGTCTTCACGTGTAAGTCATGACAATATAATCAAATGTTAGAAACTCCGCCATCTTGAATACAAAATGGCCGCCAAAACCATTCTTTAGAATATACAGGCTAAACGCCTGAGGTTATTGAAATGCAATTGGGTACAAAGGTAAAATATCACCAGTAGGTTACGAAAATATTACGAGATGTGTTGAAAGACGCCATCTTGGATCCAAAATGTCTGCTTAACTCATTGTTGTATAGAATACACAGCCTAAACTACAGGGGATATTAAAATGAAATTTCGTATAGAGGTACATTATCAACAGTAGGTTAACATAATATTACACAATTTACCCAAAGACGCTATATTGGATCCAAAATGGCGTACGTTAAAAATGCATTTTCCCCACCATTTGAGTTAGAGGCACGAAACTTGGTATGAAGGTGTATTATGACGAATAGTTTAGGCAAATATTACAAAATGTTGAAAAAGTCACCATCTTGAATCCAAAATGGCTGTCAAACCTATTGTTGTATAGAAAAGAGACCCTAAACCGTCGAAGCTACAGAGATGAATTTTGGCATAAAGGTACATTATCGCTATTAGATTAAGAAAATGTTACATGATGCATCCAAAGACGCCATCATGAATCCAAAATGGCGAATCTAAAAATGCATTTTCGACACCGTTTGAGCTAGAGATACGAGATTTGGCATATATTTGTATTACGACGAGTATTTTAGGAAAATGTTACAAAATTTTAGAAACGTCGCCATATTGGATCCGAAATGACCGTCCAAAAATCATTTTCGACACCGTTTGGGCTAGAAAAATGAAATTTTATTTGAAGACGTACCTTCAAGAGTAAGTCACGACAATATAATAAGAAGTTAAAAAGTCGCCATTTAAATCCAAAATGGCTGCCCGAAAACCCATTTCCTAAATTATTAAGCCTAGACAAACGAAATTTGGTATGAAGGTGTACCATGAGAAGTAGGTTACAAAAATTGTAAAAAATACCTATGGGGGCGCGGCCCCCGTGGTGGGTGGTTTAATTGTAATATGGAAGCGCAGACCGCCAGAGAGTGTCTGATTAAGATAAAGGGGGGCGAAGCTCCCCAAACCCTGATGTTGGGAGCGCAGCTCCCACGATTTGGTATGAAGGTGTAGGACCATAAGTAGGTAAAGCGAAAAATCCGACATTTTGAAAAAGTCTCCATCTTGGATCCAAAATGGCTGCCAAACTCATTGTTGTATAGAATACACAGCCTAAACCGCTGGGGCTACTGAAATAAAATTTGTCATGGTGGTAAAATATCGATAGTAGGTTAACAAAATATTAAACAATGTATCTTAAGACGCCATCTTGGATCCAAAATGGCGGATTTATAAATCCATTTCCCACAACGATTTAGCTAGAGATACGAAATTTAGCATAAAGGTGTATCATAATTATTAGTTTAGGAAAATAATAAAAATTTTGGGAAAGTCGTCATCTTGGATTCAAAATGACCGCCCAAAAAATAATTTTCGACACCGTTTGAGCTAGAGAAATTAAATTTTATTTGAAGGTGTACCTTCACGAGTAAGTCACGACAATATAATAAAACATTAAAAAATTCGCCATCTTTAATTCAAAATGGCCGCCCGAAAACCCATTTTCTAAACCACTAAGACTAGACAAACGAAATTTCGTATGAATGTGTACCATGACGAGTAGGTTACAAAAAATGGGGCAAACCTTCACTATGGTACAGATCGATATCAAGGGAAACAATAACCCGCAGAGTCTGGCTATGATAAAGAGGGCGCAGCCCCCAAAACCCCCAAGTTGAGGGCGCAACTTTGACCGAGTAAAGTTAGAGTGAGGAGAAAATTCGATATGTTGCTGGCAAAGGTTGAAGCACCTAACACAGAAGATTGAACATTATTTAAAATAAAGAACATTGGATACGAAACAGGTGAGTGATATACTGTAATTTAATAATTTCCAATCACGTGAAATAAATTATTTTGTGCTTTTTTCAAGATTCTTGGCGATAACTGTAAATCCCGACATTTCTCAGATAGATTAGCGAATATATCAAGGAACTTTTCTTAAATATTTAAGTGTGTGCAACTGGTCTGATTCTTGGAAATATAATGTAATTTCTGGGACGTTCACATTACACAGAAACACTTTCCCTTCGGCAGTTTCCGCCCTCTTTACTCACTTCCAATCTAGCTGCGAAGAATTGGTACAGTAATACGGCATATTATTTCATTATATCTGGAACTTCTACATCATTTTCCTCTCCCGTTTCTCTTTCTAGTTCTTCATCGGAGTAGTTCAAATCTCTAATTTTTTTCAAATGTTTTTCTAACTTCTGGTTACCGTCCCATCAGGTTCCTCAACCACCAGTATTTGTTTTTCCCCAGCTCAAGAACTGTTCTGTTTGATTTTCTTCAAGCTGTTTTCAGTAGTTTCTTACCTAACAATATTTGTGTTGTATTTTCGCACATTCTTCCTTAAGGTTTTATTTATATTTTTATATTCGATTCTAGTTATTGTATTTTCTCCCTTTCTATTTCCCTTTTTGTTCACCAAAAGTTTTGTTTCTTCCGAGATTTTACTCTATTTTGCCATGCTACTATTTCTTTTGTTTTCTCTCTTATTATCCCGGTCAGTACATTATTTCTGCAATTGATATCTTCTTAATATTCTATTTCTTCCCGGGCGCTGACTGTGTTGATTAGTACTGTACCGGATATCTGTTTGTTTTTTTCTAGTTTCTTTTTTCTATGTAAAACGACGACTTCCTCTGATAACCTTCTCTAATCTAGTGTTTATTTCACTCTCATCTCACTACCCAACGATCACTCGAGATTTCGAAACAGTTCAGAAGATGCAAGTCTTGACCATTTTCCCTGTTATTTGATAGAATATAATATATTTTGTTTCCAGCTCCATTTGAGCCTTCCTATGTTCATTTCATCTGAGTTTTCTTCTTAAAAGTTGCACTCGAAATGAATCGTTTATTGGTTTCTGAAAACTTTATTAGTCTCCCTTCACTCTCCTCGTTCTTCTCTGTTGTCTCCTTTGCCAAATCCAAACTTTCTCACTTGCTTGTCACTGCTCCGCTTAGTCCCTCCTTTGCCTTGAAGTATCCCATTGCTAACTTATAATGGGATTTAAAATTATCCAAATATTCTGTATATGCTCGTACATATCTTCGACTTCTATTGCAAAGATTCCCATTCTCCAAGCAACTCAAACCTGCAAACCCTTCTGAGGACTTCTTGAGTACCCAATTCCCTTCGGCAGATTAACTATATATGTATGATTGTTTGTTCGGTACAGACTTCTAAACCGTTCCACTTACCCGCCCTAACCTCCCTTCGAAACTTTATTTTATATGGACCAGTCTAGTAACTGTTGACGGGCTCGTCACGCACCTCTCTTAGAGGTTGCCGAGAAATGTAATAGCATAATTTATGGTATAACTATTAAATATATTGTGAGTTCTCATATGCATATCGAAGGATCGATCCATACCCAATTTTTCACGGTTGCTTATTGAGGGTAGTTATATAAATAATTAATCACAGCCATATTCAATCCACTACTCAATGAGGCCTCTCCCCGAAGTGAGGAGTTGGTCCCCATTTTCAATTCGCTTCTTTCTTATTGCAGTAATTTTACTTATTTTTGACGTAGAAATCGTGTTACTTACTGCTCCCACGCTAACCAGACGGGTTGGCAGAGGAGAGCCGATTCTCTCACTGTGATCGCCACTCTCTTTTATTCACAGCAGCCCCCAATTGTCCTCACGATACTGAGTCAACACCGACATTTTTGAGCCCCCACCTGGAATCGAACCCGGGACCGCTCGCGCTGAAGTCGAGTGCTTATATATATATATATATCATATTCAACCGTTTTCTATCCACTGTTGGATGAATGCCTCCCCCTTTTCTTTCCACATATCTCGGTCTGCTGTTATCCTCATCCATGTAGTTCCTGAAAAACGCTTGATTTCATCTGTCCATCTTGCATTTGGACGTCATCCCGGTCGTTTCTTTTCTCTAGGAATCCAATGTAGTACATTTGTCGTCCATCTTCCATCTGCTCGTCTAGCTATATGACCGGCCCATTTTCACTTATATACATGCTTCAGTACATTTTTGACCCTCCTCCCTAGGAAAAGCTGAAATGATAGGCCTGTGTAGATAGAATAGATATAATCCCTTTGCCAATGGCTCTACAGTTTTTTTTTGTTTGTTTGTTTTTTTTTTTCAAAAATTTTCGCGGCCTTTGTGAGAACCAAAGTATTCGGCTTAGGTGTGGGGAGAACGAACGTTTCTTGTCTAAGACTTCTATCTCGTGCGTAGTTAAATTCTTCTTTGTCAAGTTATGAGGGATTCATGCATTTGGATTTTCTTGGTTGTGGATCAGCTTCTTTCTTTATCTATGCAACTTGTGGGAGCTATGGTTAGAAAAATAATTTATTACCAGGTTTCGTTTGGGTGAAATGCATTTTCACTTTTCGAAGTATTTAGTTAATCTTTACCGGTGATTTTATGTTGAAAGTTTACTTCCTGTGTTTTATTAAAATTTCCAACAAAACTTGTATGGTGTCCTTCCTGGACGTCTGGCTGGCGGTGTTTGCTTGTTATCTCAGCTTTTTAGGTGTAGGCGTCTCATTTTTTAGTTTTGTTGGTTGCTTGTAGCTTTGTCTTCAGGAAGTGCAGCACGAAATCCAATTGGCGAATCACACCACTTTCTTTGTGACCTCTTAAATATATCGGGCCTTGCATTCTACCAAAGTGAATTCTCACTCTTCTTCCAACTTCGATACTATCTGTCTGTAATATTAGTAACCTCACCATTGATACTTAGTTCTTCTCTCCGCAAAATAACTGTGATGTTAACTTCGAAACTGGCTGGTGCTTTGGTGAACCGAGCCAAATTAAATTAAAATCAGGTTTCTGGAGCCTTCTTAAGGATCTACCATCTCGTATCCCTTTCCTAATTTCTAACTCGCATTGCAGGGCAGAAAGCCTTTTGCACAGCTGCTGGCGCAGTGTTTTGAAGCGTTCTTTCTGGGCACCTCTCAACTTTTATTTTCGTCTAGAGGTACCAGCTTAGTCCTTTCTGGCTTGCTGAAGACTTCTCGGTAGGGTCAACCTTCCTATTTCGCTTCTTTCTTCATTGTTTTCTTGTTGTTCAACCTCCATGTGCCATACGTCGTCCAAGGTGTGGTTCAGATCTCGCAGGTTCATGGAGATTTCTGCGTTAAGTGTGTCCATATTCTACTAAAACTTCAGCTTTTATCAAGATCGTTGTATAGGCGAGGTTTGGTGTAGTACTTACAAGGGAAGGGTCACTCAGATCACCCCGAAACCCTACTTCAAATTTTGTACACAGGTAGGTCAGCCACAAAGAGATTACCAGACAAAGAATTAGCTGCCATTTTGAAGTGCAAGACCTTAAATAAAAGAGTAAAGTTTGGACGCGGTCTCTAATACAATGCTTGTCAAAGTACCAAAACTGCTTAATATCTTGGTTAGAACGCGTTATTTGAAAACTTGAAAGCGACAAATGTTGCAGAGCTATCGGATGGGCTAGCCCATTAAAATGTGTGGGACCCAACTTTGATTTTTTAAATTCGAATCCCCATCTTTAATGCAAATTCTGTATCTACGGAAAAAACTAAATCAGAATATGTCCTGCTAAAAAAACACTGTAAAATGTGAGTCCTACAGGGTCGGAAAGTAGATTAATAGTGAGAAGTGTTAAAGGGTCTGGAACGGCTAAATATCTCGGTTGCAATGCATTTTTATAATTTGAAAGAGATACAGGTTTCAGAAAATCAACACAGCTATCGGATGAGCTAGCCAATCAAAATGTGTGGGGCCCAAATTTGATTTTTTAAATGAGGATCCCCAGTTTTATTGCAGATTCTGTATATACGGATAAAATAAATAAGAATATGTCCTGTTCATAACTGCAGGATATAAGTTCTGGGCTCTACAGGGCGGGAAGGCAGATTAATGGTGACAAGAGCTAAAAGTTACGGAAACGCTAAGTATGTCAGTTAGAATGCGTTTTTTCTGCATGGAAGTTCATTTATGAAATGCGTCTATTTCACGATAGTAGAATGTACGTTTAACTATCTACTACTTTTATTCACATTTCATAATTCCTAATCCATTATTTATATAAAATACTCGGCGATAGTCATTTTCTCCGTTTGACAATACTAACTTATTCTAAATATTTTAGAAGCAATAAAGTAAACAATTTTTATGATTAATTGTGTACCTAATCGTACGAGTTTCCATATAGGCTAATACAGTGCTACAATTTGAATTTTGAATTCGAATTTATGTTAAGGCATTTAGGTTCAGGCTGTATGGATGATGATGAGATGAATTGGTTGAATGAAGAAAGTGGGAGGAAACGGAAGCACCCCGAGAAAACCCACGCACACTGTGTTCGTCCACCACAAAGTCCACATGGCATGAGCAGAGATCGATCCGACGAACCCTAGCACCAGAGGTGAGCGCTGTACCAACTGAGCCACCGTGACCCCATACAATGTTCGATTTA